>JANHGL010023410.1:0-47036 GCA_024611195.1 Ceyx melanurus | reverse complement strand
TTGCCCGGAGCTGCTAGCGGCTCCGCGGTGAGTGGATGCAGCTGCGGGACCAAGGAGGCCGGCGGCGAAGAACGGGCGGGCTCCTGGACAGGGGAAGGGACGGACAGAGCGGCGTGCAGTGAGGTCTCGCTGTGCGCCAGCCTCGGCTCCCCGGGTGAGTGCAGCTGCGGCTGCTCACAACTCCGCTTTGCGAAGCGGCTCGCAAGACAGTGCCTCGAGATAAAGGGAAAGTAGGAAGTGAAAGCGGACGGGGGACAGGAGCGGAGCGCTAGCTGCTGGGGCGGGGAGTCCGCAGGGTTGGGGGTGAAGTAAGAGGTGCCGAGGATGAGAGGGTGAAACTGAATGTTGTATTAAAAGCGCTTACAAATGTCCTTTCGTTCTCCTGGAAACTTAAATGTTGGTTGATTTCCAAAGTGACCTACGAGTTCTCGACAAAAATCTGCAATTTCAGGAGTGTAGAGTACGTGGATTTGGTTTTGTTGTAAGTTCGCAGATTTGATTTCCTTTATTTATTTATTTATTTATTTTAAACAGTGTTTGGGTTTTTTTTTAAGCACTCCCTTGCCCAGCGCAAGCCCTGTGAGTGGCTTTCCGCTCAGAGCTGGCCGGGTCTCTCGTACAGCCCTGCGCCGAGCACACGCAGCCCGCGGCCGCTGCTCCCTCCCTGCCTCCGGCGGCGGGGTCTGACTGGCGGCCGCTGCCCGAGCAAACGCCTGGGGGGCAGCACTTCCTCCGCCGTCCCCACTGCCCGAACACGGCTCTCCAGTGTTCTGCCTTTGCAAGCTCGCGGTAAGGCCGGGAGGAGGGTCCTCACGTGGAAGTGACTCGCTGGAAATGCCACTTGGCAAACTGTGTAACAGCTCCGGCTGGGATGGAAGCTGCTGGAGCCCTGCGTGAGGCCACAGCCAGCTGTCTTCAAGAGGAATCTGCTTCAGACAGGGCAGGGTAACCCTCACAATCGATGTAGAGCCGCTTTCACGGAGGTGAGTGGACTTCCCTGGAAGAGCTGGATGCGAGCAGGACTGCCAACTTCCGTGGGATCTTCCTCGGTGGGGCGGCTTTGCTGCTGCCACTTGGGAGACTGACATTTGAAGTACGAGGAAATAGAATTTTTCACACATGAAAGGTTTTATTGTCCCACTTTATAGGTTTACCTGCTTGAGTTACTATTATGGCAGCAGTAAGGTAGCTCCACTTCCAAATGCATTGATTAAATGTGGTATGTTGTTTCGTGGTTCTTAGTGAGATTTCAGTATTTATAGGATTTTAAACTCAATTGCTGAAGTAAATGTTTGTAGCTTGAATGTTTTGTTGGGATCTTAAGAATTTTGTCAAAAATATGAATTTTTCTCCTGAGGTACGTGCAATGCTATTCTAGTGTTCTTGGTGTTATCACGGCAATATTTAATTTCCTTATTGCTCCTCAACAGTTAAGAGATTATTTGGAAAAAAAAAGCTGCTGTCCAACAGAGAAAGGACAAAGATCTAGTTATCCAAATGTTGTTACCTTGGTGTCCTTTTCTACTCTTAGGGTGATACTTTTTTCCACAGACCCAGTGGACGTAGATCAACTTTGGTTTAGTTCATGTCTTGAGATTATATATTCTAATGTAGTAGTTTTTAAGCACATGCAGCTTCTCATGCCTTTAAGTGGGTGCATGAGTGGGTATTGATCACGTACAATGATGACTCGTGCATGTGAAATTTAGAAAAATAAGCTGTAAGGCTGATTTTGGTGTAAAAAAAAATAACACTTTTGATTTAGTTTCTACTCTTACATGTTCATATCTTAAAGTTTAAACTCATCATACATTACTGCAGCAGGTGAGTGAGCTTCACAATCCATTATTGTCTTAATGTGACTGATATGTGACAGAGGAAGGAAGCCAAGCCAGCAAGGCCCTGTGCAGCAGGTAGTGTTTCCCCAAAGACAGATACTAGCTCACCTCTGTCTTGTCATGGGATCAGTAAGAAGGGTTCAGATGGGATCCAGAAATAGGTTATATGTCACTAGATCTCTATCCATGACCTCCCCATATCTTTATGGTGCTTACTTGAGGACAGAGAAATACTGGAAACTTCCTTAATTGTGTGTCAGTCTCTTACTTTGTATCTTAAGTACAGCTTCGTGGCAGTCAGACATCCCGTGAAGATGTAACTCGGGCCAAAAGGAACAGGTAAAAGTAAACTCTAGGCATAGAAATTAATTGTACATAAACAGCAGCTTTCAAAATAAGAAGCACAGTAGCTTCTTTCCCAAGTACACAGAATATCTTTTAGTATACTGAGCCAAAAGGTTGTTTTCTTTTTTTCTCTTAAAAGAACAAGATCCAGTTTAACTAGGCAAGCTTGGGCTAAACAGTTGCAAAAATAATACAGAGCACTTCTTTCAGGCAGAAAAGGGTGAAATGGGTGTTGGAAGTTGTCATTTCCTAGTGTCCTGACATTGCCAGAGGCAGTGACTGTGTGATGAAAGGACCTTTTCATGCCACGTAGAGAAAGCTGCCATGCAGGTCAACACAGAGATCCAGTATATGCCCAGAGTTGAGTAGCAAAAATATTTATTTATTTATTTTAAACTTAGAACATTTTGCTAATGTCTAGACATGACTGCAAAAACCTGGGTATCATCTATTCTGTAGCTGCTTTTTGGCAAACTTTTTTTTTTTTTTTCAGGACTAAGCTGAACTATTGAGGTTTCATGTTGGAGTTCCCTGGCATGTTAAGAAAAACTCCCAAGTTTGAGTGAGCTGGATGAGGGATGGGGAAATAAAAAGGATTTTAATTACTGAAATCTTTACTAAAATCTCAGAAAACTAATTTATTGAAGTAATTTACTACACATAGAAAGTAGTATGGGGTGAGCTTTTCTCTCAGCTTTTACAGTATTGATTTGCTGAGTTTTGGGTGAAAAGCTTTTTGATTTGTAACTCGGTGTTTGTGAAATGAATAAAAGTGCTTGAGCAAATACAACTATAGATGTGCTTATGCAGAATACAGCACACACAGGCTTTTGTATCCTATGTTCACTTCATTCTCACTATGTAGGATTTGGTTGTTTTTATTTGTTGGAATTGCTATCCTGAACAGACTGAGTGCAATCCCCACTAATCCCTGAGTGGACTTTGCAGTGTGGGTGGGTGAGATTAGCTATCTGCAAGATAGGGATGGGTTGTCCTCCAAGTGGGATCACTGTGATATTAAATATGTAATTTCTTGTGGTGCATGTTTCATCATTGTAAAGATATTATTTCTTCTTGCAGCTCTTCTGAGTGTATAGTTATACTAAAGCATATTAAAGATATTGGATTGGAAGGTGTTAGGTGAGGGAACTTCATCATTATAAGGTGCATATAGGTATGTGGTAGAGGAATTTTTTATGGCCAGGAGGATGCAAAATAGAAGCTTGGAATAATCAAGGAGGTAGATGGGGAAAACTGGAGCTTTTCTTTCTTACCTTCTGTTGCACTAGGTGAGTGACTTGTCTAACAAGAACAAATATAGAGACAAATTCAGCTCTAATAATCTGTCTGTAGGAGACCTCTGGGTGGACTTTAGATCCAGAACTTTCAGTTCTCCAAGATGTAAGGGCCATGACCAAAAGGGGTATATACACACCTGAAATAAGACTTGATTTCTAACTATGGAATTTTCCACTATGGTTTCACCTAACCTAGCTGTGTGTTAAAACTTCTTTTTTCCTGTTTTTGAGTGAATTTCCCTAAGCAGGTCCTCTCCTTATGTTCATAACAGCAGCTACAAAGTGGCATGTTTTCCCCAGTTGTGCTTAGAGCTATTTCCATCTTTCTGGTTTGCAGACCCCATGTGTGGCTCAGAGTAATTGGGCATAGAGTTGGAGGAATGAGAGTATGGAACATGGCAGGAACTGGAGAAATGTATTAATGTGTTCCTAGAAATGCCTGGTAGGTGTGGAGGAGGAGAGGTAGGTATTAATAAAATATCTTGCACAGCACATGAGGCCTGGCAGTGCTGCTCAGTCTGTCCTGACATGTAACATAAAGCATGAGTAATGTATGTCACGATCTCTTAACGAGGTGGCATACAGCCCTTATCTTAAGCAGAAAATCCATCCTTGCTGGTGCCATCATGCTATTCACAGTTTGGAGCCAGGGAGTTCTCCGTTCAATACCTGGCTCCCTTTCAGTGGCAGCCAGTGACAGACTAGTAAGGAGCGAGATGAGTTCAGTGATTTGAAAGGATGCCATCGTTTACCAAAGCAACGCTCACTGTTTCCAGATCTGTATAAATAAAAACACCATTTGGGAGTTCCAGCATGGAGCAGAAGATAAAATGTGAACTTCTGCCTCTAGTATTTTTTGTTGGCTGTCTTATCGGCACCTGTCCCATCTGTGACTCTAGATAGCCCTCTGCACACTGCAGCCTGGTAGCTCTAGGGAGAAGTACACTAGAGTGCGAGCTGGAAGAGTGGGATTGCTTGACTTGAAATGCTTTCTAATTGAAAGGCTGTTCTAGAAATTCCTGAGTATCTTTATCTGGAAAGAGAAGTCAGTCTGAATGTTAAGTGTTGTAGCTGCTTCTACTCTCGTGTGGGTTTGATAAGGTTAGGATCGTTTTCTTTGGCTGTTTTGAGATAGATTACTTGGGTTGGAGTTGTCTTTCTAGGCAGAAAAGCCAAAGGTCATCTCTGCCTGAGCTAGCAGAGGCCTGGAGGCATGGCTGTGTGTAAACCCTTATGTAGGGCTGATACACAGCACTTTGTGTGACAGCATCAAACCTGGAGTGGAAGAACGGGAATTGTATGCTCCAGCTGGATAGACCGAGGTCTCGGAGAAGGTGTTTCCTCTGCCTAGACTCCTGTAATGGGCTGACTGCAAGAGAAATGGGTAGTTTAAGCACCACTAGCATATTTTTTGAGAGCCCCATGCTGAAGTGCTAGTGGCAGTGAATGTTTTATAGCTACTTGTGAAATGGTGGTTAAGTGAACATATTTTGGGATGGACTTTTCATCAGTATCCTCAGCACTGCTAGCTCCAGTATTGATTTGGTAACTCATTCAGTCGTAAACATTGCATAGAACATGAGTTTGGTTGATGTTTGCACTGCACAGAGGTGTTATTAGCATATAAGGAGTATGTTGTTATTAGTACTCTGGAACTGCAAGGCAGTGTTCACAATGGAAGCCTGAGGGTTAGATTTTTCAAGGTTCAATTGCTGTCTCTGGCCTTGACTCCACTGTAGCACCAGGGGCTTGGATTTTCTGACTGAAGTTTATAAACTTCAACATAATAGTAATAGCAGGTGTTGGGGCTGAAAGTTTTCTGGAGGATTCTAGATGTTTTCTGTAAAAGTTGAGTGTGTTGTCTGAATGCTGGCAATCATATTGGTGTCATCAAGTTTCATTAGGGCTTGTCTTGTCAAGACTTTGCTCTTTCACATTCAGGCAATGTATTTCCAGTATTAAATGTGCATTGATATAACTACCTTGTTGGACTGTTTGTAGGCAGCTTATACCAGAGCACACATTCTGACTACCTTCCACTATGCCCAGTAATATGTTTTCCACTTGTGTGTGTTGTTTTAGGTGTAATGTGCTTGAAAACTAGCTTTTAAAAAGTGTGAAGAACACTCTGCAGTGTGCCATTGGCTGAAATAAAACCACTGTGTAAAGACTGCATCTTCTTGGCTAACAAATCTTTACAATATTTGGTAATCACTGTATTTTAAATAAATAAATGCAATCTATGCCAAGCTATGCAATGCTAGAAATATAATAATTGTAGTTAATTTTCAGTAAATGAATTGAGGTGACTGTTGGACTACAATAAACCCTGCTTCTTATCTTTGCAACGTGGAACAGGCTGCAGATAGTGATTTTTATCAAGGAAGCCTCCCAGAGAGACAGTGCTGCTGCATTCTTTTCCATTTCACAACACTGCCAGCAGCAGGTTTATTCTGTGGATTATCAGTTTCCCTCCTTGCATAACACAGGTATAATGGGGAGATTCTTTCCAAGTTTGCTTGGAAATTACATCTTCTTTGCTGAACTAAGACCTTTAGCCCTTGCTTTTCATAAATGTGTTATTCACTCTGCCAAGTCTCACAGAGCATGTTCATTTATGGATTAATGCAAATGGTCCTTCATGTTTTTAGGGAGTCTTTGGGATGGCAGCAATGGCAGAAATCAACAATGTCCATTCGGTGACCGAAGTGCCAGGAGATGACGATGCTAAACGTAATTTCCATCACCGAATATTCTTGGAACCCCAAGAGAAGAAGAGGAGTATGAAGGCTCTGGTGGTCAAGCAAGCCAAGAAATCTTGCAGCTGCACTCCAGCCAAAGTTAAAGACTATGTTTTTAGTTTCTTTCCTGTCTTGCAGTGGCTTCCTAAATACAAACTAAGAGAATACCTACTGGGAGACATAATGTCAGGTGTCATTGTGGGCGTCTTATTAGTCCCACAGTCAATTGCATATTCTCTCTTGGCTGGACAAGAACCTATTTATGGCCTTTATACCTCCTTTTTCTCTGGCATTATTTATTCCATATTTGGAACCTCCCGTCACATCTCAGTTGGCATCTTTGGTGTGATTTGCCTGATGGTGGGACAAGTGGTGGATCGGGAAATGCAGAGGGCTGGCTATGACTTGGAGTCAGCTGTGCCCAGTGTCCTCACAGGTACAGCAGCCTATGTGAACACCACTGTTCCACCTGCCAATCAGACCTTGCAGAAGCTGCTCTGTGATAAAAGCTGCTATGCAATTACAGTGGGAGCCACCATGACCTTCATAGCTGGAGTATATCAGGTAAGAGGAGCTGGACAAACAGGTATTCTGCAGAACTAGTTTTAATTCTTTAGGTGATATTTCCACATGAACAGGCTCTGGGCTTGTACATCCAAGGGGAGTTGCCACAGGGAGGACTGGATGTCTCCAGTTATTGTAGTGCAAGAAACTCCTCTGTGTCCTCTCCTTTGTTTAATGACATTGAATGGTATTTTGTGCTCTTGTTGCCAACTGTAAGGACCTGCATATTACCACCTGCTGCTCTTATGCAATCTGCTCATTGCTTTCCTTGCTGTGGTCTGAAGCTTTTTTTTTCTGTATTATATCTTAGGCATTCATTTCATTGGGTCAAAATATGGTGTGTCAGCTTTTAATTTCAGACTTCAGTTATTTTCCTTTTCTTTTTATAAAAAAATAATCAGGACAGTAAAAATACCTCCAATTGCTTTTTATTTATCACTGTGCTTATAAAACTTTGCTGCTCACTCATTCAAAGCCAAAACAATGCCACTGTATGAAAATGATACTATTGAGATAAGGTTGCCAGGTGTGAAGACATATGTAGAGTAAGTATCCACAAAACCAGTGATTTCCAAGAGAGAGTATCAAACATTTGTCCATTCAGCTAGCATTACAAAAAAATGAATGACAAGACACTTAAAAAGAAAATAAATCTATAATTATACAATCTGCATCACAAAAGTTTGCAGCTCTATACTTTGAGTTGAGATCACCAAACTTTATGTGGTCCAAAGGATAGGTGTTAGGCTGTCAGTTGTATTTTTATTGCAGGTTGTGAGCCCTAGTGTCAGACAAAGACAGCCACAAAAAATTCTGGATGTATGTGAAATTTGGAGAATAAGAATTTGAAAGAATGATGGCAAAAGTATCCAGTATTTTGAATGTGTGTTTTCCCAGGCTTTATTCCACCTCCCCCTTAAGGCAACTACAAATTACAGCTGAAGCAAAGAGCTACCACCAAACAGATTCAGACTACAAACACCTCCAAATAGCCAGCTCTGTGTTGGAAATGTATTTTAAGTGCAATGCACCTGGAGCAGCTGAATGCTGGAGACTGCTTTCTCCATGCTTAGACCATGCCTTGTCTTCCAGGGCTGTGCCCAGTGGGTTTTTTTCTTACTCTACCTCCCCTCAGAGCCCCACAGTGATTACATCTGCAAGATTTGCATCCTAATCTTATGTGTGTTGATTCCTTCCAGGTAGCCATGGGTTTCTTTCAAGTGGGCTTTGTCTCTGTGTACCTCTCCGATTCATTGCTCAGTGGATTTGTCACGGGTGCCTCCTTCACCATCCTAACCTCGCAAGCCAAGTATCTCCTGGGCCTAGACATTCCACGGAGCAGTGGCATCGGATCCCTCATAGCCACATGGGTAAACATCTTCAGAAACATACACAAGACCAACATCTGTGATCTCATCACCAGCTTCTTGTGCTTTCTTGTACTTATCCCAACCAAAGAGCTTAATGAACGTTTTAAATCCAGGCTCAAGGCTCCAATACCGGTTGAACTAGTTGTGATTGTGGCAGCTACTCTGGCATCTCACTTTGGGAAGCTGAGAGAGACTTATGGCTCGAGCATTGCTGGACACATCCCAACTGGGTTTCTGCCACCCTGCCCTCCAGACTGGAACCTGATTCCTAACGTGGCTTTGGATGCTATCCCCATAGCTATTATTGGTTTTGCCATCACTGTCTCCCTCTCGGAGATGTTTGCCAAGAAGCATGGTTACTCTGTGAAGGCCAACCAGGAAATGTATGCCATTGGCTTCTGCAACATCATTCCTTCTTTCTTTCATTGTTTCACAACAAGTGCAGCTCTTGCCAAGACTCTTGTTAAAGAGTCCACAGGCTGTAGGACACAAATGTCTAGCATGGTGACTAGTTTGGTAATCCTGTTAGTCCTACTTGTGATTGCACCTTTATTTTATTCCCTTCAGAAATGTGTCCTTGCTGTCATAACCATTGTAAACCTCAGAGGAGCCCTGAGGAAGTTCAAGGATCTGCCAAAAATGTGGCATTTGAGCAGAGTGGACACAGTAATCTGGCTAGTTACTATGGTGGCCTCAGCACTCATCAGCACTGAGATTGGTCTTCTGGTTGGTGTTTGCTTCTCTATGCTCTGTGTCATTTTCCGAACTCAGAGACCAGAGGCACCGCTGCTTGGCTGGGTGGCAGAGTCTGAGACTTACGAGTCCCTTTCTGCTTACAAGAACTTGCAAACCAAGCCTGGAATCGTGCTGTTCCGTTTTGAAGCTCCCCTTTACTACATCAACAAAGAGTGCTTTAAATCCACCCTGTACAAGCAAACAGGGGTCAACCCAGCCTGGGTGAAGGCAGCAAAGAAAAAGTTAGCAAAAAGAATGCTTAGAGAGAAAGAGGTGGATCCTAGTGGCAACCAGAACAGCATCTCCATGGATTTTGTCTCTGAACCTCTGGGATTTCACACAATAGTGATTGACTGTTGTGCAATACAGTTTCTGGACACGGCAGGAATACGTACCCTCAAAGAGGTCTGCAAGGACTATGGGGAGATAGATATCCAGGTGCTACTGGCGCAGTGCAATCCTTCTGTGAGGAGTTCCCTGATCCGAGGAGAATTCTTTAAAGAGGGGGAGGACCACCTTCTCTTCCACAGTGTGCACCAGGCTGTGGACTTTGCACTGGGTGCACAGGGGCACAGTAGGACCAGTGCTTCTAAGATCTAGTTGTGGAAAAGGTAGCAAACAGCAACTAAGCCTGGGGAAAAAAACATGGCTGTGTGTCTATGCAATATATATGTGCTTTAGATGAAGAGGCAGGGCGGTTGTTAACACACTGGTGACTATGCAGTTGGTTTTTTCCTGCCAAGGATTGTGATTCAAAAGGTGGTACTGAATGAAAGCAATTCTTTTTTTTTTTTTTTTTTTGTGGCAAATCTGTGAATTTAAGTTTTTATATGGGTGTTCATCTCAGTTCTCTTTTGAACTTTCCATGCTTCATTTCCTCTGTGTTTTTAACAATAGCATCGAAGCCTTCATTGAAACTGTGTTTATGGATGGGTTGGGACTTTGAAGTAGTCTAGACATCCTGTCCAGCTGAATATTGAGAGGCAGCTCATGTCTTGTGTCTCATTCTGGTGTTTCTTTTCCATATCATCACACCCTTACATTTCCTTAAGGGATGGGGACTGTTCTTTATTATGAAGTGATTGGTTGGTGATTTTGTAACCTCCCTCAAATTTGAGACAGATAGATAGATAAATAAAATCTAAACAGGCATGAAAAAATCCAAATGAATAGTAGCTTTGCCATTGTCTTCTGAGAGCCTAATGCAGCAAGGCAATGAGTCTGTGGTTAGCTCATGTGTATGGTGGCCTTTATGTGCCAGGAAAGTTTTCCTCTTTAGTTAGTTGTTTGTTTTTTGTTGTTTTTTTTTAATGATTCTTATTTGGACACTTATTCAAAGGTGTGATTCATGATTATGATCAGTTGCTTATTTTCATAATATTTAGGAGCTTTTTAGAATTGTGGATGTTAGATACAGAAAATCTCTAATGCTTGATTTTTCTACAGAAAACAGTCTCTTGAAGCCAGTTTTATAAGCCAGGCAGACAGAATCCCAGGCACCAAAATGAAAAAGTGGATTATCCAACATCTGTCTGATTTTGTCCAGGTCACAAAGACTTCATGTGTGAGTGCAGGTTTTACCCTTTATGCATGCTCTGTCATGGACTTTGTGATGGACAGGGCAAGAAATATAGCCAGTGGGAAAGGGACAGAGAAATTATCTGCTGAATGTTCTTTCACCATCTTGGTGTAAATAAAACTTTGTACTTTTGATTTTTAAATTACGCAGAACAGTGAAGAGTACCTGTTTTTCATGCTAAAATACAAACACTGGTGCAAGAGGTTCTCTTGTCTTACACCAGTAGAATACAATTATGAAGGCAGAATTGAGAGAGAAACAGTTTTTGGAGCTGTACATAGCACACAGCACATCTCAGAAGATGGTGGGTTCTCCCAGAGGAGTTTGCAGTCTGAATTGCAGGTGCTTCACAGCTTTCAGAAGGGAAAATGTAAACACAATACATGCAGATAGTTCTCTCAGCCTTAATTGCTTAAAAATGAGCCATGAATCAACAATGTAATAAAATTCAGTATGAATTGTGAAATATTTTCCAAATAGAAATATTTGGAGTTTAGGATTATGTTTGGTGTGTGGTTTTTAGTTTGTTTTTTTGTGTGTCTCAACTAGGACCAGCAACTATTCTCTTTTTATCAAAGCTGAAATGTCACCTAAGGTTTCACTGTAGGAGCTAGAACCTCAAGAGAAGGATTAGAGAGCAGAAAGATGAGTCCCAGGACTTGGCAGCTTTTATATGTTAACTGAATTTACTGGATTTTTTAGGATGTCAGAGCAGGTTATGGAAATACTGGGGTGGGTTGGGAGTGACTGTGGTGTGCATATTGATAAAGAGCTCATAACTGAGATCTGTGCATTAGGTGTTCTAAAACTGGCATTAAGAAAAGTCTTCAAATATCAGAGAAAGTGCTAAAGGTTCTGCAGTATTCTAAAAAACACAAATACTGCTCTTTCTCAGCCTTAAACTATGTTTGTAGGAGGAGATGAATTGAAACCCAAATAGGTACTGCAGATTTATTTTTATTTTTTTTTCCAGTAACCTCCTACATGAACATTCTTTGCTCTGGGCTAAGGATCCCTTATGCTGTTTGGATTATGATAATTGCTGAATCGGTATTCCCAGAGAGGATTAGCCTAAACTGTATTAAAAGCAGAGCAGGGCTGACGCTTACATGGGGTTAGTGCAGGATGGATATGCTTGAATTCCTCACTGTAGCTGTTTTGTGTTGAGTTCCCTGCAGGCTGGAGGGGTTTGTGCCTGGACACTGACAGCTGGCTGTTGGCAGGGATGTGGCACAGACCTGGGAAGTGCATTCAGCTGGTGGCCAGGGGAAGCCCCTTTTCTGCACAATTTGTTCACATTTCTAGAGGTGCTTTCTGGTACTATGATCAAAAGCCATAATACCATTTTAAAATGCTTATTTCAGCTAATACTTTTTTTTTTTTTCCAAGAGAGCAGAACAGTGCTGGAAGCAATGCTAGCTTCTCAAAGCCCTGCCAGCTTCTCAAAGCCCTGCTGAAAAATGATAGCACAGCAAACAGCCGGCGGTGTGTGTGGTTACTGCAAATGATCTGCCTTCCTGTGTGTACTTGTCACCCTTTTGCCCCACAGGTGTGGGCAGCTGAGAGGGAGAGGAGAAATAAGCACCAGCCAGGAGAATTCCACTAAGGCAGGTCAGCCACAGGTGGGATAGAAGTGAAGTTAAAATTGCTCTAGGTGATTCTTTCCTCTTTACACTCACAAGTCCTTTCTTTGATACTCTTTCCATGCTGTCCAGGTAGAAATTTTTTTTTGACCTGTGACTGTGCACAGGTAGCCAAATTCTAACTGACAAGAGGAAAACTATTTATTGAAAGACTTCTTTTTTTCCTAATCCATTTCTACTTTTGCCAGGAGGGGAGATAGCATAACATACCAATGCTACTTCTAAGAAGTATGCGTTTTCTGCAGCTAGCAGGATGTGTATTTGTAGCTTGTGGCTATTTGTTTCCATAAAAGCACAATGAAACAGCTATACTTTGATTTTTCAAATAATTAATTTAGACTACAGCTAAATGATAGACTGCAGTGGTTTATGTTTAGCTATTTGTGTCAGCGCTGTTGTGTTTATGGACCCCTTAGAAGTAATCCAACATCACCTTAAGGAGCCAGGGACCACTGAGTGAAGGTGTTTGCCCTAAACAATTTGTTTTATAAAGGAATTTCATATGTATATACACAACCGAGTGTGCATATATATATATATGATGCACATTTAGATGCTGTATGATGGATGCAGCAGCTATATATATTGATGTAGTTATGCTTATGTGATGCTCCTGCTTCTGTCCTGGAAAGGGCTCTACTAATATTTTAAATGAAGAGTAAACGTGTACTGGATTTTATTAGGTGAAATCTGCCCTACACATGGCCTTCTATGCCTTCTCTTATCTCCCCCTCACAGCTTAATTAGTAATCTATAGAAGGAGGGAATCTCAACGATTGTTTTGGGGTTTATGCATCTATCTGGAACAGAAACACTCATCCCAGGTGCAACCTTTAGAACCTGAGGCCAGAGCAGTTGATATCCATCCCCAAAGGTACTAATCAGCAGTTACCAGTCTAAACGAAGAATTAAGAGATCATTAGCACATTCATTAATGACAGCAACACAGCATTATGGAAATTAACACTCACAGTCTTGGCTGTACTAAAAACACTCCTGGAAGTGTCTTTAGTAGTCTCCTGCTAAATGTCAGGCTCTTTTTTTTACATTTATGGCTGCTATAGATAGTAGTATTGGTGCCTCCTAATGTGGCAGTTGGACTAATAAATGTTTCATTTATGTTGAGTGTTTTGACTCAGAAACAGTTCTCAGCCCACTTTATAAAACAGGGAAAAGTAGTGGGGCCCATGGTGCTCATTTTTGGATTTACAATGACATTGCCAACCTTAGATTGTGATTTAGTGCTCCAGATTTCCTTGTCAACCATTGCAGCTCCATCTGCTCCTCTTAATTCACTGTGGGAACCTCCTTCACCTTCTTGACGTGTGTGTGTGTTGCTGTAAAGACATTGCCTGTGATTGACTATAAATGGAAGAATCGTTGCTTTCGTGTAAGTTGCTATTATGTGTAACCTGCTACTCTGTCTTCGTGCCAGATCTTTTTGGTTAAAGCTTCTGAATGGAGTATAAAACAACCTCCAAAAGCCAACAGTCCTCTGGGGCTGGGAGAAAGAAGACTTTGGATGACTGGTGGGGAGCACCACAGTGTGTGTCTCCCCAGGAGTGTGCTGGAACCTGGGCTTGGTGAGGGGCCATATGAGGATTTGTGCAGCTACAGGAGTCATGGTACCACCCAGGAACAACAGGGTAACTTGGAGGTGTGTTTATTAGGGTGCTGTTGTGCCTTTCTTCATAACATCTGTAATAAGACAGGGCCTCCTTCTCCTCAGTGCTGCTGCACAAATCTCTGTCCTGATCTACATAAAAAGGGATTTATGTTTTCATGCTTACTTATTTTTATCACATTTTAATGGAAGCCTGTGCATGGCTCTCCTAGCCAGGGCATCGGAGCTTCCATGAGTGTTGTGCTCCTTCCCTGTCAGACTGCAGGGATGACCAGAAGGGACAGAGCCACAGCCATTCCTTCACCTGCCCTCAATTTTGCTGGCTCATGCCAAGAGCCTTTGCAGTTGGCTGTGGATGTTCCGAAGCACAGGAGTGAGGCACTGCAGGCAGGATCCATCCTGCAAGATGTTCCAGAGTTTTAAGTCAGTTGACATCCTGCTGCCTCCCACAACCTTGCGCTGAGATCAGCTGTTAACTCTACCTGCTCCAGGTCCTAGACCGAGGTCTTAAAATGGTGGGGTCAAATCTTTCTGTGGCCAAACCTCCCTTGAGAAGAGCAGTAACACTGCATATCTCCTCTGGTCCATTTCCCTGAACCTTTCACCCAAGGGCTGTGCTAACTTGCTGCTGAATCTCCGGTGTGGCCAATGCAAAGAGCTTTTAAGCAGGTTGAAGTCATGTCACCTATGTGTCTCCATTACAGAAGCAGTGCAAGAACACGCATGGCGGCCCTGCAGGTGGGTACAGGGCTCACCCAAGCTCAGCACTGACTTGAATCTCTGTGCTTCCAGCATGGTGAGGAGTACACCTGAGCCATAGGAGTCTGCTGGTCTAGAAGAAGATCAGTAGAAACTGGAACAAGAGGAAACCCTTTGAGTTGAGGGTTACACACTTTGGGCAAATAATTTGTTTTAGGGCATTATCTTCTATTGTTGTGTTGTTGGGGTTTTTTTGTTTGTTTGGTGTTTTTTTTATGTGCTTTGGAAAGGTGTTTAAATGATTGATGTGATTTACATTTAAAGATTATTTTTTTTACCAACATGGCTAAGCTATGTAGCTGTGACACAGAATGCAGTCATGTGCTGCTTCTGCTCCATGAGATGCTTTGTGTAGCTTATTTTGCTTTTCTGAGTCTCAGTGTAGGATACCATTGTGAGACCAGGATTGATGGAACTGTCCACACTAGAAGGGCTTTGCACTCGTACTATGTTGGCGGCGTTAAAAGAAGCAATGTCTTTGGTGCAGACTTTGCACTGTGAATTACCTTGTTAAGACCTAAGAATTACTTGCACTTGATTATCATGTTTGTAAGCCTTTGTAGGATCAGCTGCTCATGTGAAAAACTACCCGATCTTTACTATTTAAATCAAATTCCAGCTGAAATGGAAATAATTCTGAGTTTTGCTTTCTCTTTTGAGATCATTGCAGTGCTGGAGGTGAGGCCTCTGGTTAGGTGAAATGGCAGGTATTTAATATAGATATTTAATTCATAGTATAATTAGAAAATAAAATAGGTACTGGAGATGGTGTAAGCTAAGGCACATTACTGTACTGTAATGTGTAAATATAGAAAATATTTCAATGTTCAATGGAGAATCAGATCTACATTCACTAAATTACTGCCAAAATTATTTGAATTCTAGCTCTCTCGTGGACTGAAAGAATTTAGCTCTTAATCTGGCTCTCAGATCATCTCAGGACAGGACAATAGGAAACTAAATATTTTTCTGGACTTGGGTCCAATTTTTTAATGTCTAATTTTTGACTTAAGAAAGTAAAATGTATGTGTATTTGAAATGCAGGTGATGCAGCCTGTGCATGTTGCTAGTCTTTATGCTGTCTCTGTTAGATCTGTATCAGTTGTCATTTTTAAATGTTAATGTGCCTTCTTGTCATTGTAGAAGATTTGTAGTACTAGACTTTTCTATCAAATATGGTCAAATCTGGGGTTTCTTTATCACCATTAAAATATTCTATTTATGGTTCTTCTGTTGTCATATATTTGATACCTTAGAAGATGCTGCAGCTATACATTTTAAGGAAAGCCACATGTCTCTGAGCAGCGAGCCCTCAGTCTCTGTTTCTGTGGCAGTTGTGCCCAATCCCAGATGTGGAGTGCAGGGAGGGGATCCACAGCTGTGTGTCCTGTTCTCCTGTGCTGTGTGATACACACATAGGCATACGTGGAACTTTCCTGCCAAAGTAATCCAGGGTATTGCCCAAAGGTGGGTGGCCAGCAGTAAGCTTTCACCTCATTCTGACTCTCTGCAGCCAGGCTACAGTTTCTTATAATAATAAGTGATAAGTGATGGGATGGTGATGATTGTCACAGTTTGGGGTCAGGACAGCCCCTTAGACTTATAACAGATGCTCTCTGTTAACCCCTCTCCCTCCCCAGAGGGGAAGAGAGGAATAAAGGAGACTCAGAAATTAGAAAAGGAAACGAGAACAGCTTTAATGAAATTAAAATCATTATAAATAAATGGAATTTATAAAAAGATATAAAAATGTATACAAAACCACTATCAAACCCAACCTCCCTGATGGTAATTATGTGACCACTGATGCTGTGGAGCAGGTACTGTGAGTGTCCCAGCCTGGGCCCTGCAGCAGATGGGAGCTGTGTTCAGGAGCTGGATTCTGGTACTGGATTCAGGTTGGAAGAGGACTTGACCCAAGCCGGGCCAAGATTGCAAAGAGAGGAAGGAGACCCTTGTCATCCCTCAGCTTTATACAAAATATGATGTATATGGGCTGGAATCCCTCCTTGGTCAGGTAAGGGTCACCGTTCCTGTCTGCTCCTCTCTGCAGGTGTGGCATTTCACTTTTTGCACCCCTCAATGTGGTACATGAGATCCAGCAGTGACCTTGGTCTGCACACCAGTCCTTGGTAGTAACTCTAAAAGATGGGGTGTTGTCACTGCTGGGAGCAGACACTGCCTGGGAAAAACAGACTGCTGACTTCAGACAGTGCAGTTAGTTAGGAGAACTGATCTGAAAAGTAAAACCACTGAACAGAATTAGTTCTGTTCTCACTCAAACCAGGACAATGGTGTGCTGTGTGCCAGTGAGCAGCACCCTCCTGTGGGCTAGGTCCATATTCCTAAAATGCAAGAAATTTTATCAGGTTTGGTGCTACTTTACATTACATGTTGCTACAGCACATAGTATTACATATTCAGTCTTGCAAAACTGCTGCAATGTATTTTGGTGTTATTTGGCATAATGGGTTATATGACATGGTCAGGTTGTGGCTACTAAGAGCAAAAATGACAGCAGTTCTGGGCATTTACTGTGAGCATTATCTCTGTGTACATGTCCTTGAGTTACACAAAAGGATTTTTTGATCTAGCACAGCTCAGCTTTTACCTCAGAATACCTTTTACCTTAGGAGACCTCAGCACACGTGCTGTGATTTTTGTATTGGTGCCAACAGAGTGGTAGGAACACTCAAGTACAAAAAATGCCAGCAGGAGCTTTCTGCTTTCTTGAAAAGCATAGGCCAGCCATTGCCTTCAGCAGAGTGACTCTGAATCCTGCTGACACATTGCTGAGAATGGACCTCAATCAGCAGCACTCTTTACCATGCTGCTCGAGGCTCTACCTTACCTGCAGACAGCTGATTCTTGCCAAACACGCTCCTGTACTAGATGAGACCTTCACAGCCTGCTGGAAGCTGCTTAGCAATGGTGTAACAGGGGTCCAGCCTGTGCAGAGCCCTCCCAGCACAGGTAACCAGTAGGTTACAAACCTCTGGGGACGGAGACCTTTGTTACAGCCTTTGCAGCACTTCTCTGTGAAACTCTCTGACCCATTTCTTGAACCTGTTGGTTCCTGCCACACCCTGTGGCAGTCTGTCCCACCTCTTCTGTGGTGTGAAAAATCTGCTTCTGTTTAAAATCTAATAGCAGATCCAGTCTTGTGATGTGGCAGGTAGTTGGAGATGTGCTGAAGCTTCTGGGCTTCTTGCCCATCTGCTGGAGCATCTTGCTGTCCTGTGGTGTTGGTATGTGACCTCTGTAGGATCCTGCTCCACTGTACAATGAGCTGCTGGGAGAGCTCAGGAGGCAGCCACAGAGCTCTGTGCAACATGTAACCTGCTGTGCTGGGAGGATGGCGGTCAAGTTGTGTTAAGTGTGAATAGGATGACCCTGTGAACCATCCAACAGCTACAGGGGAAGCAGCATCCCACCAGCATGGCCTCAGTGCTGAGGTGCTCATAGGCAACACACACAGGTCAAGCCTGAAATGATGCCAAGTAGCCTGGGCTGAATGCCAGTTCTGCATGGAATAGAAATGTCTCCCATTTTCATTTCACTGTATTCAACTGTAATGAATTTAATCTCTTTATGGAGCCATTATAACATTTTCAATTATTAGCTTGATAATTTGGAGAAGGGTCATAAGCACTGGACTTCAGTCTACATGAAGTCTACTACATGCAGGGAAAAGCATGAAAACAGCAACAAAGTGCTGGAAAAGTTAGGAATTATTTTCACCCTCTTTATACAGATTTGGAATGCTCCCCAAATGCTCTAGCTGATGTGTGTGGAACTGCTCTTTTTGTTTTATTTTTTCTGTCTTCTAGGGGTGTGTGTCAGTGCTGGGGGAAGGACTGTAGCAGGGTTTCAACAGGTGGACCCAGCCTGTGGTGTCCTCAATAGCTGGACAGGTTGATGTGTGCTGTATGGCCTCAGTGGCCAAAGATGCTTTTCCATCCATGTCCCTTTAGCTCTGCTACCTTTGCACTGAGTCTCTTTCCAAGGACATATTCTCCATCTCAGCTCTTTTAAAAATGGACAGAAGAGCATTCCTTGCATGTCTTTATGCATAACTGCTGGGAGTGAGCAATAGTTTAAATAGCTGCTCTTTACCATTAATTTTTTGTAGGTTCCTCGGTCACTCCTAAACTTCAGAGCCGTGTTACTGCATTACCATGTGCAGCCACAGGGTGAGTGACACTTTTGGCCTTGCAGTGTTTATGTGTGGAGAGAAGTTTTATCTTTGCCTTGCAGGCTCTGCTGTGACCCCTGCACATTAGGATAAACTGCCCTGCAAAATAACAGGAGGCTGCAAAAACGATTATTTTCTGAGGTGACCTAGTGTTCTGTTTCCACATTCTCTGGTGTTATCTCTTGCAGAAATGTGAATCATTGCTTTCCAAGAGTCCATTGGAGAGCTTCTGTTCAGCTTTTTGGTCCTCGGGTAATTTTTGTTGTGTTTTGCCATATCTTAGCAGTGGGACCAGTACCGGGCTTGTCTCCTTTTCTTTGTTTTTCCCTAGTGATGTTTTGCAGATGTCTACATCTTGAAAATTCATTTCCAAATGGAACTGAACCAGCAGTCATCCAAAAAGACTGTCAAGTCCCAGACCTGAAGGGAAGAACATCTCTCTTGTATACTTGGCACCATTACCTGGCTCACTTGCCTTTTTTTTAATAAAGTATATGATCTAAGTGACTGTGGAGCAGCAGGGTGCAGACATGTATTAAGGCAGCCTGGTCCATTTATGGAGCCAAGACATGTGGGGTGCTACTTGAAAGGCTTTCAGAAGACAAGTGGTCAGAAGTGTATTTACAGCCCTTAAAAGTAAATCATAAATGCTTGTGTAGTGCTGTTATCTCTGGTCCAAAGAAAATTGGAGATGCCAGCTCATCCTGTTGCACACAGCGATGCATTGGCACAGCAGCAGAGACTTGAATTGGCTGCACTTAACCATTTCAAAATGCCTGGGTAGCAATTGTGGACCCAGAAAATTTAATGATTTTTTTTCTCATTTAGGATAGAAAACCCAAACTGCATTTTCCTTGTACCTGGAGCTTGAATTTTCACTGCTCTGTTTCTACCTGGCTGCAACAACTATTAATAGATGGATGTTACATTGCTCACATACCATGCCATAAATGAAAAATTAATTTTCATGCTTTTTGCTTGTCTTATAAACAGAGAGTGCCATGTTACTGGCAGGCAATGTCCTGTCTACACTTGCATTGTTCAAGATAATACCATCTGTCCAGCCCAGCCTTGTCCAGAATGGAGCTAAACCGTTTGTAGTGGCAATAAAGAACAACCCTTGAAGATGCATTTGAAAACAAACAGTTTCAGCAGTTAGGTGTAGTGACCTTGCATTTAGAAGGCAGTGCAGCCTTAACCAGCTCAAGGTCACTTGAAATCCATTGTGGAATTCCTTTTTAAAGCTCTCTGCTATACGTTTTCTAGAGCAAATGTGAAATGTTTGCAGTTTCCACCCTTGCCTCACCTCATACCATAAAAGTGATTTCTGAGATGTACAGTGTTCATTGTATGTTCTTACAGCCTGTCTGTCAGGATGGAAGACATGAAATGGCCTCTTCTAGTTGTCTACAGACTGAATTTCCAGCAGTGAGAGGACCATGCAGAAGCTGCCCTAGTATGAAGGTTCACTATTTCAAAGAAGTCAGCACAGAGAAGCAAATGCTCAGGGAAACCAACGGGGACAAGGAGCTCGAGAATGTAATTTCAGGGAATATATGGGGTATTTTAAAGTCAAGCATATAAAAGCAACCAAGAATTTGCACACTAGAAAGTGAGGGGGGAAATTGCAGAGAAGGCTTCAGACTTAATTGAAATGTTAGTCATATGTACAAAGGCTTGCAAGGGGGGCACCAGGACAGAAAGGATGGAAAAAAGAGCTGCTCACTACAACTTGTGCCTTGGCATGGTGGAAGAGAATGGTTATATCAAGGCTTCATAAGCTATATCAGGTGGGAAAGGAAATCATAACTAATAGAAGAGTTCCAGAATATGTAGGTGAAGGTGGAAGTTGGAAGAAAAAGCAGCAGCAGGCAGGGTGGCAGTTAAAGGTGGCCAAGAGGCTGTCACAAATGGAAAAAGTGCTTTGTTCCATTTTCATGGCAGACAGATCAGAGATCCAGAACTGGAAACAAATGCTTCCTAAATAATATCAAAACCCAGAGATGGGTTGTGCTCAGATGTGTTTCATCCCAGCAAACAAGCTGACTTAAAAGGCCTGCCTGGACAGATCTTCAATGGCTGACTCACCAGTTCTTCAGTGACTGAATTTGAAGATGAAGGAATTGTACAGAAAATGGTAATTTGGATCATTTGCTAAGGAAGAAGATGGAAAAGAAAAATGAGTGAGTAAAGACAACATCAGACAGACCAAGACACAAAATGAGTTATAACTAGGAAGGATTGTAAAGCATATGAAGGCATAATCTTTTAAGGATGGGAGGAATGCCAAGGCTAAGGAAAGATACAGTCCATTACTGAAAGAAGGGGAAGGGAGCTATCAACAGATGTACTCGAAAATGTATGAGCTGTGGAGGAATGGCAGGGAATAAAGAATTCATATCAATAGATAAATACCCTGAGCAGCTGCCTCCCCTGCCATGTGCTCTCATTTTTCTCCTGCTGCCAGAGAGCACTGATGTTTCTTATTTATTTACTTCTAATTACTGAGCTACAGACTTCCACTGATGAGATAAATGTAGCTCAGGAAGCTGATCTTCCCCTTCTCTTCCCTCAGAGTGTCTTCCCAGCGTCTAAATCAAAGCCTTGTGAAAATGTCATCTATCCAAAGGCTGTTGGGTGCTCAGTCCTCTTCCCAAGCCCTAAACACATCCAGTGCTAGGAGCAGAGGCAGGGGCCAAGCTGCCTGATTGCCAGACATTTGTCCTGCTCCGTGGGGCAATGGCACATCCAGCAAAATCTTAGAGATGAGGTTGGTGGAGAAGGCATGGAAAAGTAGTGGAGAATGAGGTGAGACTGCAGGTGGGAGCGTGTGCCAAGAGGTCTGATGGATGTTGTTGGCAGGGATCACAAGGGCAGAACAGTTGCAGCTGGTATTTATAAGGCTGTTGTTTCAATGCAGGATGATAGAACATCACCTTTTTCCTGCCTGCTAATGCAATTATTCACCTTAACCTACAAAAGAACAGCAACCCTGCACTTACCTGAGTTGTGCATGCTTCTGCACAGCAAAATCCCTTGTTATTTCTGCGATGTTCTCTAAAAGGCACATGCAGAATGTGGATTCTGCAGATTTGATGCACATCAAGTTCTTACAGGTACCTAGGGGTACCTGGTGCCATCACGCCTTTGCTATCACGCAGACCTGTGTGTGCAGGGCCTCAGCCAAGCCCGTGGTGCTGGCTCTGGGAGTGCAGTCCAGCAGAGGTGGAGGTGTGAGGAGAGCAGAGCTCAGGGATGGTAGAAAACCTACATACAGCACATGTAGTAAGATTTCTTTGCATCGTTCTCCTTGTTTAGCAAACACATCTCCATATACCAGCAATACTGTTACCTGGCAGGACCACTTCTCTAAACCCCTTCAATCATTCTTAATAGCCAGAACAAGTTTTCATCAAAAATACTCACCCAGAACAATGTTTGTTTTCAAAATACAGCTCTGTTTGACCTGCTGCACTGCCTTGGTTGGCTGGAGCGAGATAAAAGGGCTGATCACTTGGTTGAGTAACTCAGATCTCTTCTCAAGGGAAGCGGCACATGGTCCAGAAGGAAGGCAAAGGCAAGAGGTTTGCAGTTGTCAGTCTTGTGCTTTCTCTGCTCAGTGTGTGGTGTAAGGTGTGAAGACAGGTCTGTCTGCAGGGAAGAAGCTCCAGGTAGTGATAAAACTCTCACTGTAGCTCCTTGAAGCCACAGGTAAGGGATTCGGGTTGGGAGTAGCGATGTGAAATGAACCTGAAGGGCAGGGGAATGGGATTTCTCACCATCACAGTTCAATTTCTCCTCTCAGGATAATTTTTTTCTGTGTGTATTGTTCAGTTTTGACTAAAAAGTGTGTTTTTTTGCAGCTGCATTTTGACTGAAAAAGTTGGAGTAGTTCTGGGAAAGTGTGTACGTTACTTAACCAGATTGAAAAGGTAGGATGCTTTCATTCTGCTGATAGGAACCCCTGTGATGGGCCTCTGCTGCCAGCCAGAAATGTAATTTTAAAATTTGAAATGTTAAAGGAAAAATTATTTTGCAAATTACCTCACTTAGCCATTCCTAAAAGCATTACTTTTATCTAAGTGTTACGTTCCTAAAGGATACCTTGAATATAGCTTAACTTTTTAAAAATAGTTTTTGCTTAAGTGGAAGTGCCCTCAGGGAACACAGGGGTCCTGAAGAAGTTTTAGCTTTGGTGAAATATTGTCTGATCTTAACCCATTCTGCTGTCCTGATTCAAAGAAAGAGGTATGTTCGGAAAGAGCACAGGGACTCTGTAGCTCTGTCCCTGGTGTGGGCATCTGTGCCAGTGTGAATGTGATTTAAACCATGGTCTCAAGGTTGTGGTTGATCAAGCCCATAAGTGAAACAAATCAATGGGCATTATAGGAAGATGCTTTTCTGTTTGTTTTCTCTGATGTTATTTTCCTTTATTTATTTATCCATACAACCTGCTTAAGCCCTGAAGCTAAGCAAAGCACATGATGTATGTAACTCCAACACCTCATGGCTGCTCTCCCACTGCAGCTCTCCCAGTGCAATGGAGGACACGTCAAGCCTGAAGTCAGGACAGAGCAGAGATGTACTGAGCTCCCTAACCCCAGAAGAGAGTACAGCCCAATTTATACATGTCAAACTGGAGGAGTATGAGCCTGCAGAATTCAACACCAAGGATATAATCCTAAAGAAAGCCAGAGAGGTCTTTGTGTGCAATCATCAAACCACCACCACCTTCTTCTGTCGGCTGTTCCCAGTGCTGGACTGGCTTCCACGTTACAATGTCAAGACGCAGTTGCTTGGGGATGTCATATCTGGGCTTCTGGTGGGGATAGTTGCCATCCCTCAGTCCATCTCCTACTCCCTCTTAGCCAACCAGGATCCCATCTATGGAATCTACACCAACTTCTTCTGCAATATCATCTATGTCGCTATGGCCACATCCCGCCATAACAGCGTGGGCTCCTTCGGTGTCCTGTGCCTGATGATTGGACAGTCTGTGAACCGGCACCTCCAACTAGCAGGGTACAGCAATGACAACACTGGCTCTTCACTGGTGGGCAACTCCACTTCCTTCAGTAATAGGACTGGCGTCTGTGACCGGAGCTGTTACGCCATCACTGTGGCCCTTTCCTTAAGCTTTCTGGTTGGGCTTTACCAGGTATCAATACTCACTGTTATGCTGTTACCTCTCTGTTCTTTTCCTGCTAGGAACTTCTCTCAGCTAAAGATCTCTAAGCTCTAGTCTTGTTTCAGACTAAGAAGTCATGAGAAACCTTCCCTGACATGACTAGACCCCACCACCCTTGAATCAAATGTAGTGATTTCAAAACCCTCAAAAAGGGATGAATGTGGGGGTTTGTTCCACTCATGTGGTAGGACAGGTCCTTGAATGTGTCTGACACATCCTTTAGGGTCAGACACAGCAAGGGAGGAGAGGGAACTGTGAACCACCTTCCCATTCCTCCTCATCAATGCTAAAGGTATGGATGGTTTGCTTTACAGATCCTGCTGGGGGTTTTACAGCTGGGCTTTGTAGCCGTCTACCTGTCAGAACCTCTCCTCAGTGGCTTTGTGACTGGCTCCAGCCTCACCATTATCACCTCCCAGATGAAGTATCTCCTGGGGCTGAAAATACCTCGTCATGAAGGAGTGGGGTCCTTCATTCTGACGTGGGTTGACCTTTTCAGATATATTCAGAACACCAACATCTGTGACCTGATCACCAGCCTGGCTGCTTTGGCCATCATAGTTCCTGTCAAAGAGATCAATGACCGATACAAGGATAAGATGAAGGCTCCATTCCCCATAGAGCTGCTGGTGGTCATTGTAGCCACAATAATATCTTACTATTTTAACTTTGAGGAGCGATATCAGTCTGCTGTTTGTGGGGATATCCCCACTGGTTTCAAGAAACCCACTCTACCAGATATAAACCTGTTTTCCAGCTTGGCAGTTGATGCTCTGCCCATTGCTGTTATTGGCTTTGCCATGACCGTCTCCCTGGCAGAAATCTTTGGCAAAAAGTATGGCTACGCTGTCCGTGCCAACCAAGAGATGATTGCCATTGGCATGTGCAACCTCATCCCTTCTTTCTTCTACTGCTTTGCCAGCTCTGCAGCCTTGACCAAGACTCTGCTGAAGGAGTCCACAGGGACCCAGACCCAGATCTCTGGTCTGATCACCTCCCTGATGCTGCTGCTAGTGCTGCTGTGGATTGCTCCACTCTTCTACTCACTGCAGACCTCCATCCTAGGGGTGGTCACCATCGTCAACTTGAGGGGGGGCCTAAGGAAGTTCCATGACACCCCTCGCATGTGGCAGCTCAGCAAGCTGGACACGGTGGTGTGGTGGACAACCATGCTGTCCTCCACGCTGATAACCACAGAGATTGGGCTCCTCGTGGGTGTCTGCTTTGCTCTGCTCTGCATCATCTTCCGCACGCAGAGGCCCAGGGCTGCACTCCTGGGCAAGGTATGCAACACAGAAATCTATGAGGACCAGTCCACTTACAAGCAGCTCAGCAGTATTGCCAACATCAAAATCTTCCGTTTTGAGTCATCCCTCTACTATGCCAACAAGGACTATTTCAAGACCGTTCTCTACCAGAAAACTGGGGTGAATCCTATACTGATGGCTACTAAGCACCGACAGCTGGAGACCCAGGCAAATGCAGACACAGGTGACAGAAAGAGCTTTTTTGGCACCAGGTTTGACTGCCTGAAGCCTAACAAGAAAAGAACTGAGAAGTCTCCAACAGATGCCCATCCTCCCTCCATAGATATGCACACTTTAATCCTTGATTGTGGTGCAATGCAGTTCATAGATACCGTGGGTCTCTCTGTGCTGAAGGAGACACACCATGACTATAAGGAGATTGGCATCCAGGTGCTTCTGGCCAACTGCAACCCTTCCATCCGCTACCAGCTCCGGGAGGGAGGCTGGGCTGGTGAGGCTGACAGTGGTGGTCAGCTGGCTTTCCACAGCATCCATGATGCAGTGCAGTTTGCTGAATGGTGGTACCACAGGCAGCAGGAGGAGAGCAGGGAGAAAATCACAGAATAGAATCATAGAATGATTTGGGTTGGAAGGGACCCTTAAAGGTCAGCTAGTCCCCCTGCAGTGAGCAAGGTCATCCTCAACTAGAGCAGGTTGCTCAGAACCCTGTCCAACCTGACCTTGAATGGATGGGGCATTGACTACTTCTCTGGGCAACCTGGGCCAGTGTTTCACCACCCTCAGTGTGAAAAAAAAAATAAATATTTTTTTTGCATTGGAATGGGCTGCCCAGGGAGGTGGTTGAGTCCCCATCCCTGGAGGTGTTTAAGAATCATGTATATGTGGTGCTGGGGCACATGGTTTAGGGACCCTGGGAGTGTAGGTTTAATGGCTGGACTTTATGATCTTAAAGATCTCTTCCAGCCAAATGATTCTATGATTCTATCTCTCCCGGACCCCAAAGACCTGAACTTCCAAGCATCTTTGTAGATTTCTACTGGGGGTGGGCTGGGTAGGTTCTTGGGAGCAGTTTTAGCCTTTGTGTGGTCAGAGCATGCAAAAAAGGCTTTGTGGAACCATCAGCAGCAAGCGTGAGGCAAAAGCGTTGGGGAAGGTGTGGATTTTAGGAGGGATGGTCAACAGGTAAATAATCCGAGAGTCACACCAAGGTCTGTCACATCAGTGAAGAGCCTGGGTTGGCTTTTTAACCCTCCGCCTTTCGGGAAAGGGCTGAGGTGCCGCGCAGAGCTTCCACCAGCAGCTCCCATCGACCCGTTAGTACCTCCCCGTTTTCCAGACAGAAACCCTGCGCCCGGGACCCAACCCCCTTCCCGAACCCAACACGGCACATCTCCCCACACACCCCAACCCGCTCCGCTCGGACACGCGTCTCGCGTTGGCACTGGGGGGCACGAGCGAGCCGCGCTGTGCAGCCGGCCCGGGCACCGGCCCCGGGGACCACGCTCCAAGCGCCTCGCAAAGCTGCGCCCCGCGGTTGGAGGAGGGAGGGTTTGCGGCTGCCGTGTCAGACCCTTCTGCTTTCAACGGCGGGTGCGGGCACAGCGCTGCGGGAGCTGCGGGCGAGAGTGCCGCCGGCTGATTGGGGTAGCCTTTCCTCAGGCTTGGGGAGCCATCCCCAGGACCTCTCGCACTGCCAGGGGGCCGCTCGACTGCGAGATGTGTAAAAGCAGGAGGTGAGCCGGGGCCATCCCCGGGCTGGAGCCGTGTCCCTCAGTGAGCGGGTGACGTTGGGATGGGGCTCAGCCCCGACACCGGCTGCATGGGCCGGCTGCGTCCGGTCCTGCTATGTCACAGCTGCTGCCGCAGCCCGCGGGGCAGCAAAAGGTATCACTGCTGCAATAGCAATAAAAGGAGGAGGCTCTGCGGGGGTTTGTCCCCAGAGGTCTGTGAGCAACACAAGCTTTCCCTTGAAAATTGCACTGGGGGACATGCACACCCTGAACTACTTTAGGTGCCAGATAGTGAGTCCTCTTACCCACCTCCTGAGCCATGCAGTGCTGGGGGCTATGGCTTGATCGTGCTGGGGACAAGAACCATCAGTCCCACTAATTCCTTCACTCACTAACATATATTCATATTTTGCCACCTGTATTTTGGACGCCCTTCTCTTCCACTACAGCCACTCTGAGTCAATGTGGAATAGATTGCAGAGACTCATTTGTTTTCCAAACACCCTATGGCTTGGCATTTAACAGCCTCTCAAGGGGTAGAAAACAACAGCAACAAATTAGGCAACAGCAAAACACTTCCCTAAAACACAAAGAAGTTTCAGAAAGCTGCTGGGAATTTGTTCATCTGATAGTTTTTGCTCAGGCCCTGGCTGTGGCTCAGGATGCTCTGCTGCAGGCGAGCAGAAGTGCTTTCCTCTGCTGTTATTCACAGACTGAGATGTCTGTGACTTCCATGCCTGGAATAACAGATTTCCTCTCTGCAGAAAGGTATTCTATATCACCAGCTGCTCTTCATAAACAGTAAACCAGAAACAACTGCACCAGAGCTTGCAGTGGCCACAGATCTCCCAGCATTTGGCAGAATCTGTGCTGCCCTCCACCAGTGTGTCTGGATCCTCACTGGAGCTGGGCACACAATGCTGTCACTGTAGTCTTGGGGCAACTGCCCCCTCGCTGCCTGTGACACCACTAGGCCAGTTGTGGACAAGAGGACCTGTCCTTTCTGCTGGGCTGAGACACAGGCAGTGTCCTGCTCACTCTGTTTCTCTGCTCCAGGGGTAAGTCCTTTCTGAGCTATGAAGGCTCCGCAGTATTGCAAAGTACCAGAGTAGCTTTTCTTTCATGAGCTCCATCTGTAAAAACACCTTCTATGTTGCATGTTTAAAATGTAACTATTCCCCAGGCCTCATCTGGCAGCACAGATTCCCCAGTGAAGGAAACTAAAGCTCTGACAGCTACTCCAGGGACGGGACACTTGTCAATAAAGTGCATGGAAAAGGAATCCTACTGGCTCTGCTTGGGAAAATATCTTCTTGTCGTTGAGAGATTATTTCAACTTGATTAAAGAGCATGGTAGGCCCAGCTGCTTGCAGGTCCTTGGAGCAAGGTTCAAACTATCAGATGAAGCTAAACTGACTGAAGAGGCCACTACAAGTCTTTCAGGTCTGGATGGACAGGTGTGCTCAGCATGCCTTGCGTGTGGGTGTGAGCAGGATGCAGCTCTCAAGAGCTGCAACACCTCTCTTCAAGGGTCCTCACAGGCCATCTCAGCATGAGGCAACTCCCCAAGGAGGTTGCATCAGCCATGGGGCAACGAGTAATGGGACAGTTTTGTGTCTGAACAGCAAGTGAGAAGTTTTGTTACCTGCAAGGATTATAACCTTCCTTCCCCTTTGGAATAGCATTGCCATCATTTTCTTTATTAGTCTGTTTATGGAGAAAGTTAAATTGTTTTAGTTAGACTTTAGATGTGTTTATGATCTCAGTGTGATCATAAAGCCACAGCAGGAAATAAAACCAGTGCTGATAATTCCTGGGCACAGCCTGGTGCAAGATACCTTGGGTGAGATCACTGTCAGAATGGCAGTTCCCACAGCCCTCTGAGATGGGAAATGGCTGTTTATGTGAACAGTTTCTGCTCAGAACTTGGCATTTACCTGGCAGTTTTTATGGGATGCCTTACCTTGAAAAGGAGAGCCAAGGTAGCAGCCTTGTCCCTTTCCTGTCCAGCCCAGACCAGCTGGGATCTCATTGGCAGTGCCTGCACAGGCTGCCTGTCCAGATGTCCCAGTCCATCAGCTCCAGCATCACAAGATAAACATGATGGTGGCCAAGCATTTCTCTATCCCCACAGATCATCCAAGGTGGCTCAAAGATAATTTCTGATTTTATGTCAGTTCCTATGGAGAGGCCCTGGGTTGTAAATGACACCGAGGAGAGATGTGGAAGAACAAATGACCCAGTCCAAAGTCAGCTTGTAATCAGTGTCATGAGAGACGTTGCTGGCCTCTCACCACCTGCATCTTCTGGTGGAGGTAGATGTGAGCAGGAAGAGACCACTATTGTGGTCCAATTCCTGGTGATTAAAGGCTCCTGGTGAGGGCAAAGGTGATTCGTCTGTCCCTAGCACCCAACTGCAACAGCTCAAGACCTCCTATTTGCCAAAGAGCCTCAACATCTCAGCTGGTGGCTGACTCACCTCATCTCCCACCCAAAAGGACCTGCTGCTGTGTTCCACTGCAGACATGCTGCATCTTTGGTATGTATTTGTCCCCTAAAGCTTCTCTAGGGACTGAGGAAATGCCAGGTGGCAGAAAGCAAATGTTATCCCTCCTGGTAAGCAGCTCACCTGTTATTCTGCTTCTCTCTCCCCCCTGCCTTGCTGTGGATCTATAAATAACTCCAGGAGTGTGATAAATAGAGAATTGCCACTAAGGCTTTGTCAGCTGCCGCTGGAGCTGACTGTGCAACTGTTAATTATGCCTCAGCAGCAGCCGGACAGGTTTAAAACCTTTTGATGCTTTGAAATGCTCCCTCTGGGGAAATTTAAGGAATAAAGTTTGTCCTGGCTGATGGGTTTTTGCTTCCTCTTCTAGAATGCATACAAGACACTGATTGCTGCATGGAGGGCTGTTCTTGCTTCCATTGCCTGTTCCTTGAAACACACACTGTATAATGGTAAAAAGTTGCTTCTACAGATCTATAACTGCAGTAGAACAGATAGTGTGCTTCCAGCACATTTCACATAATTTACCCAGTTAAGCTTTACCAAGCAGAGAAAAATAGCTTAGAAAGAGAAAGCCATGAACTGCAGGTGATGGCACTGGAATTCCTGACAAATGGGCCAACGTTAATGCCTTATTGGAGGTAGCCTGTGATAAGGGAATCACCAGGCATTGGCTTGTGCTAACATAGTCTGGCTCTGGGTGAAAAGCTCCCAGGGGGTTGGTTCAGCATGATCCAGGGACTCTGTTGAGGCCCCTTCTCCCTGCACTTCCCAGAAGCTTGCCAAGCTCAAGCATGGGGGTGGCTGTGTCTTCATCTATGAGCTTGCTGCTCTGGGTTGCTGTATGGATTTGCTATACCATATTTCTATTTGTGTTTCTCAGAGGAGTTATTTCTGACATATTCATGGTAGCTTCCAAATTCTTCAGTTGAGTAAGGGGCATACACCCCTCCATTTAAATCCTGGTCTAAAACATTCACAGTCATGAGGTAGCCACATCAGAAACCCTTCTTAATACACTGGATAAAAATCCCTTAATTTTTCTGCTGCTTAACCCTATTCTCTAGTGCTCTGAGTGCTGTGAGGTTCTCTGTGTAGAGTTATCATCAGGGGTAATGGATGATGCCCTGGCAGTATGAAAGAAAAATCCAAGCTGCAAACATTAGATGGTGATAGTAGGCAACTGTCTCCCAAGCTGTGTGTGGAGCTGGGACAGAGCCAGGCCTGGAAGCATAGGGCTTGGGCCCAGGCAGCCTGCTCAATCTGTGTGCTCAGGGAACAGACAGGGAGAGGTAAGAAAACAGGTCTTCTTTGGTCCAGGCTGTTGCTCTAGCTGTGACAAGTTTTTCTTACATGTACCAAGTTTACTACTAAATTGAGCTCCCTGCGTCTGGTTGAGAAGTGCTTTCCACAGATATTCTCCTCCCTGGGGGACTGTAAAGCATTGTAAACTGCTTGTCATGAACAATAGCCTGTTTTCACAGGTATTTTCTCTCAGACATGGCCTCCTTCCAACCAAGATGACAACAGGCCAAAGACTGGGTGTGATTTCTGTTGTGCATTCAAATAAATGATGTTGCTGGCAAAGGATGCTGCCTTCCCCTAGCTGGCAGCATGGACAGGTGTGGGTAACCAGGCCCACCTGCCCACTCATGCACATGCACTGCCATGCCTGGCCTTGTGGGTGTTCACCCAAGCACAATGCTGTTCATCCTTTCCAAACCCCAGCATTCTGACTCAGGTTCCCCAGGCAGAACTTGCAGCATGACAGGGCTGTGATAATTTGCCAGCAAAGCCTGGGGTCTCTGACTGCTACAGTCACATGGAAAAGAGCCTCCAGCTCCCATGTCTCCAAGTCCCTCTGTGCAGCCTGGGTTCTGCTGTGAAGGCTGCACAGGTGGTGCAGCCTGAGGGTGAGAGCCTGGGGAGAGGGGACAGGACCAGAGCACACTTCTCTGCTCCATCCTTGGCAGATAACTGAGCATCCAAAACCTCTTTGCCTTGAATTCCTTCCCTCCTTCCACCTGCTGTAAAATTAAAGCAATAAGATTCACAGCCATCAGGGGAGCTGCCAGAGCTCAAACCAGACAGCTTTGCAAGTGACACTTTTTGGTAGCATTTCCAGATTTTCACTGGCCAGGATCAAGGGAAAGAGAGGCACCAGCTTTTGAGATGCAAAATCCCATATTACTCAGCTGGGAAGGTGCTCAATTTGTTTTTTCCATGGTGAATCTAAGTGATAAGGCTCTTCTTCATTATGTTCTTGAGACAACAGGATGTTTTGGTCTCTCTTTTTTTTTTTTTTTTTAATGATATGGCTCAGTATCTTCAGTTTAATAAGTCACCCAGCACCCCTGGGAGAAGCAGGGGTGACAGCTGTCCATCAGCAGCTGCTGGGCTCCCAGCAATCCTCTTCTCTCCAGCTTACAAACAGCCTCTCCTTCAAAGGAGAGCAGATTTACATTAGCAGCATGAGTAGCACCTCTTATCTTGGCAGCACCTGGAGCGATAAGGGCAGTTGCATGAGCGATTAACATTAATGTCTAAAGAAGCAGAGCAGCTGCTTGGCGAGTCTGAGAAATGTTTCCTCATGTCTACCGGGGGAGCCGGTGCTGGCAGAAGGTTCCTGCTCCCTGTGTCCTGGCAGGTCAGGCTGGGCAGTGTTGCTGAGGTTGTGATGATGTCTGGAGCACAGCCATGTCCTCCAGTTTTAGACATGCAATAGAAATTAATCTTCTCCAAACCCAAGACAGAAGTGTTTCTCCAGACATGGCATTGTGTTTCTAGAGACGAACTCAGAGCCTTTGGAGGGACCCTATCTTTTCCCATGGCTATAGAGGGGTCAAGGGGGACAAGTCTGATGTAGGCAACTCCAAATGGTGTCTAGTGAGTAAACGGTGCAAAGATCCTGCCCATACTCCTGCAGCTGTAATTACAACCTTTTGGTTACACACCCCATACTAGATGTTTTCCTGAGCATTCAGCAGCCATTTGCCTGGACAAATTGGCAAGCTGACACGAGGTAATTGTACCTACAAGCTGGGAGATGGCCACTTTGGGAAGATAGACATGTGGGAGTATTATCTCACAGTCCGGTCTGGCTGCAGGTAGAGAGGGGGTGTCCTTGTCCATCTCTGAAATGGAAAGCTGTGCCATCACCCCACCACCCTCACTGCTTCACCATTAATAGTCCCACCTGGTTCACATAGGGACCAATGCCACTCAAAAGGGAGAAGCTGTCAGCTCTTGAAGAGGAAAGGAAAAGGAGGAAGGACAGAGATTAAATGAGGTAAACAGAAAAATTACTCTGGGCAAAATATTTGCAGTGTCCAAGATACTCACAAGTACCAGTTGCTGCTGGTCTCTGTGATCCCTGCAAAATAGTGAAGTCAGCTCAGTGACTGGCAAATAGTTCTGCAATTGCCATTTGCTATTCAACTAGCTCTACTCTTTGCCCTTTTTTCATCCTTGCCTGGAGAGGAATCGGATGGAGTCAATTTGCTCCACTTTGTAACTGATCATTTTCTGCCTTTTAATCATAAAGTCTATCAGGGAGGGGAGGCAGATCAAAGCACCTCCATTTTACTCATCACTGCAAGCCCAGGGCCTGTGCTGCCCAGACTAAGCTCTTCAGTGGCAAATAATGCTGCCTTCAGTCACTTCCCAGGAAATGGCACCACTCGCCTAGTGATGCTCCATCCTACTTACAGGTGGGTGTTCTGCTTCTTCATGTGTCATTAGTCACTTAGAGGCTCACATTTCACTAGTTCTTAGGAGACCTCAGTGGGAAAAACAGCTCCATAGTTCTTCCAGCTCCATACAGACATGATGACTCTGGGTAAAAATGGTTTTGCATCTTCATTTAAAGAAGGCAGTTCCCATGGCTGCAGCCTGACCTGCAAGGACTGCTGAGATAAGCGCACGTGCTGCTTGCGTTCCAGCAGGCTGAGCTGCAGACACAGCTCCGAGGAAGACCTCAGCTAGAGATACTGCAACACCATCCCAAAGCCCTGGGGCTGATCTGGCCTTGGGAGACATCTCAGTTTGACAAGAAGCATCCCCCAAGAGCCCAGGTACATAAGGGAGGTGCATGGTGCAAGTCTACCCAACCCTGCCTTCTGTCACCATGGCAAGCCCAGCACAGCAAACCCCTGATGGGAGCATTAGAGAGGCCAGGGAGAAGCAGTACTGGTGCCAGCATGTTCATGCTGTCCACACCACCTGCATGGCTGGTATCTGTGCCCCTGTGCTGGCTCAAAGATTAACACCCTGACACTTCCCCAGGGACTGTTTAACAATGAGGAAAACAATGTTGCCAGACCACAGGGCAGGTTTGTTGTGATAGCCACGGGCCAGTTCCCAGTTAGAGTGTGTTAGTGGAGGAGTAACCCACTGCGGAAAACTACTGATGTGATGGGAGGTTGGAAAAATAAAGGCTGGGAAGAATGAAAGAAGAACAGAACCCTGCTGGTTTATCACAGTGGTTCTAGTCTGAAGAGTACAAGTGGGGAATCCTGTCCCGAAGGGACTGAGGAAAGTGGGGAGAGTGCAGGAGGGGAGGGGGACAGACATGGGCATGCACTGCAGCCCAGGGAGCACTGGGCTCTGCGCTGCATTCTTGGCAGCTGCCATCTGGCTGGCTAATTAGTGCACATTATGATATCCCTTGAGAGTTTGAAGTGTTTGTTAGCAATAATAATAATGATGACAATAATAGTGAAGATTAAAAGTAATTAAGGAAGCAAACCATAGAGGAGACAGGATGCTCAACTGCATGGCTAACTGAGAGGACTCCCCCAGGGTCCTTCCCTGGTGACAAAGCCAACGTTACAAGGTAATGGTTGTGGTCCATTGGAGCAGGACAAGGATTGGAGTAATTTCAGAAGCACCAACAAACCTTCCACCTCTGAAATATTGTCTCCTCCTCTTCAGACTGTTTCCCCAAGAATGCCTCAATTTCAATGAAAAGACAGCAGAGGAGAGCTGACAAGCAGGCTTCTGACCATGGGGCTCTCATAACCAGGGTTGGAGAAACCAGTGAGCACCTCAGTGCTGGTAGCTCTACTTGCTCCAAGTGTGGTAATCAGCAGGTGACAGTTTGCTATCATCCGTGGGGGTGGCAGACATGTCAGGCTAGCACAAAGAGAGGGATACGGGAAGAGGTGAATGATGGCCCAAATAATCTGTAGCTGGTATAAAATCAAGCTGTGGATGCAAGTGATGTTCCACAGAGGGCTTAAGGCAGAGCTTGGTGTTGTGAGCACAGTTAAATGATAGGGTTTCTGAATTTCTTTATCCAACGATGATACAGATTTCAGAAACTTGTAGAGAAATTATTTTCCTTGCTGCTCTCTTTACTGAAAAAAAAGGCTGAGCAGGATAAATTGTTTTTCAGCACACCCCTAACAGACTGTAATCCTGATTTCCAGCAGCCATCAGATATGTGAGGCAGGGCGGGTGAGGGCAGGGTCTCAGCTCAGGCAGGCAGGAGGTGGCATGATGCCATCATGACAGGCAGAATAGGAGCAGAAGGAGCTTTGTGTCCCCCTGTTTGGCAACAAGGTAAAACTCTGAGATTCTTGGCCTTCAGAAAGGTAAGAAAAGGTTCAAATCAGGGAAAGAAGATGATAAAGAGCAATGGCAAGGCAGGGAGAGGAACTGAAATGAACCTCATTGGTCTAAAAAACCTGAGACATCGAGGAGGTGTGTTTAGAGTATGAACTTAGTTCCAGCTGCTCTGGAGCAGCTCTGGTCATCTGCTGTCCTTGGCCTCTATTACAAACTCCTACAGTTTTGTCAGGTTTTGTAATTTTAGGGCTCTTTGGTAGGTGCCTGAGCAGCCCTGGCTCCTGGAATCACTGAAGTCTGTGAAAATAGCAGTTGCATGTTTTAAAAGAAGTAAATAGCCCACATAATTATGAAAAGAAGTACAGAAAAGGTGCTTTTTTTTCTTTTCTTTTTTTTTTTCAGCCTAGAGAAAGTCCAACAAGAAGAAAATGTTTCTCTTCTTTGCGTTTCAGCACATGCAATTGTGGTTTCTTTATAAAGATTAAATGTCTTGTAAAGTACATGCCAAGCCAGACAGCATCTGAGACTCACAAAGCATGTAGTGGATAATAAATACTAAAGTTCAGTAAAGCAAAGGAGAAATAGTGGTCAATGCTGATGCTTCAAAGTGGTTTAAATTTCAAATCATTTCAAGCCAAGGAATATGTTCATCACTTTTCTTTGTTATGCTATTTTAAAAATTATTTTTAAAGAACAGAATATTTGAGCTTCCAACAAATGCTGCCCCTCTCTTCCAAATCAATAGTTACTCTAAATGCAACAGTTGGCAGTGCTAAGTGCCCCTGGCACCCCTGCTCTGCTCTGGGTGGGCAGCACACAGGTGCAGGGCAGATTGTGGGGACAGGGTCATACCAGAACTGCTTGGTGGGATGTGTGTATTGGTGGAAGAGCACTTGGGCACAGAAGGAGATTTACTGTGGATATTTAAGTCTGGAGAGCATTTATTTTTTAGATGGGGTAGTATGCTAAAAATACATGAAAAAAACAAACAACAAAATCGAGTTAGGGAAGTGACAAGCAGAGGGGAGCGTGGGCTCACCAGCCACTGGATGGCATTGTTGGTTCACATGGACCCGAGGCTGTCCCAGCCCGTGGCCTGCAGCTGTTTCAGGCAGCTGGGCAGCAATTCTGGGAAGGCTCTGTGGTTCCTCTCACCATGCTAGTCATGGCCTGAGTGACACTGGGCATTAGCAAATTTGCTGCTGTGGGGCAAGGGGTGTTGGGAAGAGCCTGCTCTATGCTGTGTTCAGCTGTCCCTATGGCTACCATTGCTGTGACCAGGCTGGTTTCAGCTCCCTGCCCACAGAGACCAGCAGGAGAATGAGTACAGCCTGGGGCACTGTACAGGAGATGCCCTTCAGTGGGGCCATGTCCTGATTTTGCTGGGACAGAATCCCAGGCCAGCCATGGTCTGTAGGCCATAAGTAGCTTGACCTCAGTGTCAGGAGGATGGAGTCAGGCTCTTCTCAGTGATGTCCAGTGATAGGAAAAGGGGCAACAGGTGCAAGCTGGAACATGGGAGGTTCTATGTAAACATAAGGAGAAACTTTTTCACAATGAGGGTGACAGAACTGGAACAGGCTGCTCAGGGAGTGGAGTCTCCTTCTCTGGAGACATTCAAAATCCACTTGGACATGTTCCTGTGTGGCCTGGTCTAGATGACCCTGCACTAGCAGGGTGGTTGGACTAGATGCTCTTTCAAGGTCCTTTCCAGTCCCTAACATTCTGTGATTCTGTGGGTTGGCTACAGGTGTATCCCATCAACATAACAGTATAAAGTAGCAAGTTTTCCAAGCCACAGCTTTTCTTGATTGGGCTCCTATTCTTCTTTCCCTGCCTTTGTCTCCCCATCTGTGGGAGTGCTTGTTCATTGTTATGCTCCTGAGGACTTCTTTCCTGTTTATTGTACATTCGCTGGGCTGAGTATAATTTTATTTACTGTATACCGATACTGGAATTAGTTTTGTTGTTTCATCCATCTTCATTTCAACCCATGAGTCTGTTCTCATTTTTCTGATCTTTATTTTTGTCTGGGGAGGGGTCATTAGGTGGTAGAACAACTGCTATAGTGTAGTTCAGGATATGGGTGTAATGTAGACAGGCAGACAAGGGTGAAAGAGGGTGTAATCCTCCTCCATACCTTTTGCTATCCTGGTGCAGACCACAGGGAACTGCTGAAGTACCCTTGGTGTGGTGTGTTTAAGAAGAGTGAGGACATGAGATCTGGGAGGTGAGCAGCCATGGCTTTAGGTCAGCCAAAGGTTAGGGCTGGTGGCATTCACGTGAGATGTTGCAGATGCATTGCAGCCCTCTGTCTTTACTCAGTTTCTGTGCTCAACTCATACCGCCCTTCCTTCCACCCTCACTTATCCAGGCCACCAAGCCTCAAAAGCAATGGGATCATTCATCCTCTTGGTGCACTCCCAGGAACAGAACATCTCTGCTTTTGCTGTGGCGAAGAGGCAGCTCAGCCAGTGCAGAGGGATGAGCCCAGCAGGTAGGAAGCTCCCTGCATCAACAGGTAATGTTCAAAGGAAAGGAGACTTGCTCTTCTGGGTGCATTATTGCAGAGACTGGAGGTATGCAGCTCACACCATCATGTGCAGATTGGTTGAAAGGGCTAGTTAAAAAGGAGATGTTAGACTGGAGGGGTGAGGTCCTAAGACCGCTTCCTCAGAGCGTGTAGGTAGGCCTGCTCCTAGTACTGCTTTTTAACTACCTGCATGAGCTCTGGTCTCTCCAAGACAGACATATACCTGTTTGTTTATAGGCTCTTAATGCTATCAAGATCTTCACATCTAGTGCAAGCACTGCTGAAGGAAACAGGAGCATTAGTGCATATTAAAGCATTAGCTTCAGAAGAAGCCCCTGGGAGTGCATGTGTGCTTCTGTGAGCAGAGGACTGTTCCCTGTTTCTTTCTACCCTAGAAAAAGAAAGCAGCAGCTGAAATGGGCATGCAATACATTCCAGATAGGCAAAAGAGCATTCCACACAAGGGATAATTAAGGCAGGAACCCCTTGCTGCCAGATGTCAAAAATGTGTTTGCAATGCAGTGGAAGGAATTGATGGTAAAACAATTAATTGAGGCTGTGGTGTGAGGGAAATGTTTAACCACAGCTCCGTAGAGGCTTGGAGGGTGTCCCTGGGGATGCAGTGTGGTTGCCTGAGCCTACAAGCCCAACTCTCTCTTAATCTCTTCCTTAGGTATCTGCTCATAGCCACTACAGAAATAAGGTATGGGATTAGGTAGAACACTTTTATTCCCTGAACACTAAAGTAACTGGGCTGAATACTGCTGGGATGCATTAGGCAGCTGTGGCTGGACCACAGGCAGAATTTTTTCCTCACCTTAGAAGCTGTATTCACTCAACCCATTGTATTTGGCCTCAAAGAGGAAGCACAGCAGCTGCAGGTAAAGGTAATTTCTTCTTGCTATACTCTTCCACCCTTGTGCCTGGCCTATTGCACCTGTTATTTAGCTTAAAATACCTGCTGTGTGTGGGAAGTTGCATTTCCCTTCGAGGCTCTGTAAGCGTTGCAATGTGTTTTGTCAGAACTAATGTGGAAACTGCAGAAAGGAGAAGTGAAAATGGATGAAGGTTAAACTTGGCACAACAGGTGAGTTACATTTCTGTGGGTGAATTTCTGGTATTTATTTATTGGAAGTGAAAATATTTTCTTGCCTTCTGCATTTGTTAGCCCCTTGGCTAGTTCTGCAAACCCCAGCCCTGGCTTGCAGCCCTAGCTATGGAGGGGGACTAGCCATGTGTCTCTGTCTTGTCAGAGCCTGGCCAAAACATATGGGTACCACAGCTCCAGTTTAACTTTTGTTCTGATGAGCTGCTGCAGGTCAGCAGATGTTGTCCTGGAAATATAAAAGCAATCACCACTGTGATTTGGAAAGAAACATTCTGGGAAGTGCCAGCCATTGTGGCTGCCAGGGGTGCAGGAAGGTGGCCATGGGCTCAGGTACTTACTGGGTGAACATTGGCTATAACTGTGTGCTAATACAGCATGCAATTGCCAGAAAAGGTTTGCAAACCACCTTCATGATCCAGTCTGTTCTCTTTGAACAGCTCTGAATAAATTATTATTTTTTAATATATTTTTTTTCATGGGTAATTAAAAGTCAGAAATAATGCTTCTCCACTAAGCAAGTAAAGGACTTATGGAATAGGTTTTTCATCTCCAAGAGAGGCCTTGACTTTCCTTCTTGGGTAGTGAAGGGCACCACAGACCAGTACTGGGCTGCTGGCTCCCCTCTTCTGGGACCAGCCTCCTGCTTACTAAGTGGCCATGACTCCAGGGAGCTCCTCAGTGCTGACCTGAGCTGACCTGGCTGCATTTCTAAGGCCATGCAGTGTGATGTCAGTGAGCAATGCCCCAGACACCACTGCCACTGTTCACACAGCTCCAGCAGCTCCGAGAAAATGCGGTGGGAAAAGCCACAGTGGCAGCCTGAGGTTTCCGGCTTGAAGTAGAGGATGAAGCCTCTGCAAAGGCTAAGGAGTAGGAAGGAAAAAGTCACTTCTCTAGGTTTATTTTTTGTTTGTATTTTAATAGTAGGGCTGCTCACAAGTGGAATCCTCTACGTGCTGCCATGGAAACAGCAGCCTTGGTCCCCAGTGCAGTTTGCAGCCATTTGCAAGGGAACAATTGTTGGCCTGTTTGTGTAAAATCACCCAGGGTGGTGCAGGGCAGTGTGTGGCTAGCCAGGGGAAGCCATGCTGAGACATGATGGGACATGCATGTCACACTGTATAATGGGATGTAAAATACCCGCAGACAACGTCCGCAATGTCCTGTCTGGAGAAGAGCTGACCTGGAGACCCAGTGTGAGTCAGATTGATTTGGATGAGCCTCTAATTCCAAGGAGCTGCAATGTTTCTGTGTGATGCCCAGGGGCAAGTGCCCCTGGCTTTTCTGTTCATGTAAACACGGGGATCTTTGTAAAAGCAGAGTCTGTGTGTGCAAAGCAACTGTGAGCAATTGTGAGAGGCAGCAGTGTGGAAGTGCCTGGCCAGTGGCTAGTCCTGTGGATCTGAATTTCAACTGCTCTGGAGTGGGAAATAGCACCAGTTTAACTTTTTACATATTAACAGTTTGTCTGAGCTCAACAGGCTCACAAAGGTCTTAACCATGAAGCGCATGCAGAAGATTAAGCATCCGCCAGCATTTGCCAGAAGTTCTAGGGAACCAGCTCATGGTCTCACTCAACCATGCACTGGGCTCCAGATCTGTGAAGAGCAGGTTCTGTTGACTGGCAGCTACCCTACCTGAGGGAGGTGCACATGAGAAATGGCAGAGGATCACCCCATCTACACTAATGTCTTCCCTGCTTGGGCAGGATTGCTTAAACCCAGGATTGCTCTGCTGGCTCATGAACCCAGCTTGTGTGACCTGCCAGCTGCAGGCAGAGTTTAGCTCTGCCCTCCACCCTTCAGAGGCCCTTCAGCACCACTGGTACCCAGCCTTGGGCAGACTTGGGTTTCTTTATCCTTGCAATCTGCCTGGAAAGCCATCACAGGTAATGTGGAGGCTCAGGACATTGCCTGAAAGAAGCCTTGGAGATTATTTCTCCTTGTTGTCAGAAAGAGGAGCTCAAATGGCCTCCTAATGCATGTATGTTGAACTAACTGAGCTTGCACACTGGTGGTCCTTCCCTCACCACCCCAGCAGCCCTGCCTGACATAGCTGGTGCTTGTTCATTTTAGCTACCTTGTGAAACCCTTTCATTTCTGCTTGTCTTCCTGGTTTGAGATAATTTTCCTCTGAGATCCCAGTGACTGCACTTTACACATGTGAATGTTTCAGGGGGAAGATTGTAAAGCTTCTAGGTTCAGATGCCAGCAGAGAAGACACTTTCTCTCCAGGAGAATTTGCAGTGGTTAACCTGACTACAAATATCTCATTCGGCCAAGCAAAGAGGAAGAAAAATTACTTGGCTTTAATTTACTTCATCTTAAAAAATACTTAATAAAATAGAGGAAAATAAATTCAGGGGGGCTTGTGGGCATCTTCAGAGCAGAAAAAGAGGTAAAATTAATCCTATCAATAATCTGTGATGAATGATTCACTCAGTTCTTTTATTCACAGTTGCATATAGTTATCCTTATTCATGTGGAGAAGCGGTACTCATGGAAATATATACACTCATATGCATATAAATGCTGAAGCCCAGCGAGGGCTCCTACGCAGCTGGGGTGACAGCTCGGTGCAGCTCACACTTCCTTCATGGCTGCAGGGGCCTGGCAGGGCTGGGCACAGGTGGCTGCATGGCCACTGGTTCTTTGGATCTTTGGGAGGTTTCTGCAGAGTTGTGTGCCAGGGTTTGGCTCCTTGATGCTTCAGTTTGCATGGCAAGTTCACCCGTGTACTCTAGCGGGGCTGAGGAACGGAAGGGGTCTCTGCCACCTGCCATCCTGGCAGGGGGATAAAGGCTCTATATAAAGCCAGAATGGCCTGGTGCCTGGTCTGGCTCCACCCTGCCTGGTGGGAGAGGTGGTGCTGGTGTCCCCAGCACTTAGCTTCCTTCAAATAGCTTCTTAGCATTGAGTCTTCTCTCTCTTTTGCCAGTTTATATCGAATCTTTTCTCTGGTTTCAGCTGTTTGGTCCCCGTGCCCTGGCAGCAGCAACTACTACACCATACAGTGCAAAAAGACCAACACTCAACTGCCCCACAGTGCTGTGAGCTGGGAAGCCAGCTCCACAGTGCCAGGGGAATGGCAGGAAGCAGGAGATCTATTTCTGCTTCCTAGGCAGGTTTTTTTCTTCCAAAACTTCTTTGCAGAAGAACCAAGTGGAAAATTTTCATTAGAGGTAGGAATTTTTAAAAATAGTTAAAATGATTAAAAGTTTTGTCACACTTCTGTAGCCTGCAGAGAAAGGACTGAGATGGTCCAGAACTCCAAGAGCCTCACCCAGGAGTCAGAAAAAACACCAGACAATGCTGGAGAGTAGAGGACACAGCCCCATCAGACACCACGCCAGCTTGGGGAGCACTGTGAGTGTGCGTGCCTGAGAGGAAAAGCCAAACTCTCCACAGAGCCAGCAGCAAGACCAGTCTGCATGGAGGAGCCTGAGCAGACAGACTTGGCTTTTCGGGAGGGAGAAGATGAGACAGCCTAAGAGGACACAGCCCCAGCACAGGCACTGCCTTATGTCATATCTAACAGAGCTACAGCAGCACAAGAGCTCTTCAGGTACCCACACCTGCCCAGGCTGGGGATGGTTTATTAATAGCTGTCATTCCACCTCTGTTACCCTTACATTTCTGATGGATTGTTTGGCAGTTTCTAGCTCATGGGCTGTAAATGTGGAATTTGTCTCAAGAAACCAAGCCTGTCTCCTATAAAAAGAAAGACAAACTTGTCCCCTGATATCAGGTTTACTTAATATTCCACCTTGTGTGACTGGAACCAAGAAAGGGGGTCGGTGGTCTTACATATCCTGAGGGAGTAAATACTTCAAAGGGTCACTCTGAGAGGGCATTTCAGTGCTTGCAAAATAGTTTTGTGACCATCTGATGAAACCTGAATTAACAGTGTCTGTATTATGAAGTGATAGTACACTGTTAAAAATGAATGCAAATGTCCTTCTTTAAAGCTAAATGTCAGATGTGCCTTGAACTGGGTTTTAGATTTATATATCCAGGTAGTGTTATAAACAAATTAATGTGAAAAAATCAAAGTGCTCTGCAAACAGTGAGATTTAATAGCATAGATGATTATTTAAAGGTCTGTCTGTTCAGTGTGATCCTCTTCTTTTTGATTACTTCAGTTCTGAAATGCTTCTCACCTCAGCTCAGGCTGAGCACTTTCATCATGGGTCGGGGGACCAGGATTCATGGCAATGCTGTAGCATCCAGAGTGCTCCCTGGGCAGAGTAATGAGTTATGTAAAGAAAGGAGGTGGTGACAACAGTGAGATAAAATCAGGAGATTTCAGCTAAATATGAGGAAAAAATTATTTACTGTGAGAGTGACAAAGCACTGGAACAGGCTGCCCAGAGAGATTGTGGAGTCTCCTCCTATGGAGACTTACAAAACCCACCTGAATGCCACCCTGTGTGATGTGCTATAGGCAATCCTACTTGGGTGGGTGTGTGTGTGAAGGTGGGGGAGTGGACTAGATGATCTCTGGAGGTCCCTTCCAACTCCATTGTTTCTGTGATAAGTAAGGAGAGCAGTAAATCATCTAATGCTGTAAGTCAGATGTAGACCAGAATTTTCCTCCTGCCTAACCCCTTCAAATGCTTTCCCTCACAAAATGGGCTGGGACCCAAAACACAGAGAAATACAAGGTTTTTGGCTACTGCATCTGGAATTTTCAGCTCAGGTCTGGGTAGCAATAGATGCTGTGGCCCAGGCAGAGTGCTTGTCTCAGAGGTAACCTACCTGTGAAAGCTGGGGAGCTTGCATTTAAAATGAAATAGAAAGAAAGAAAGAAGTAAGTTCTTCCCCAGCAGAGTGGGAGGACTGGATGATCTAATGTCAGGTATAACCCTAAGGAACTTTATTTAGGCTCTTTTTAATAAAATCCATCCCACACAACTGGGCAAAGGAGACCATGCTGTGTTCAAGGGGAACAAGCTATGAGCACCAAAAAGCCTCTCTGTTAAGTTGGTTTTATCTTCTCTCTGTCTTATATCTGTGCCTGAAAGCACAGCCAGTAATCTAAAGCAGCGATGGAGTTACTACTGCAGAAGCGAAGGCAGCAAATTCCGCTGCATAGTGACTGTGATTCAGTCCTGATGAATCACTCAGCCACTTTTTTTCCCTCAACTAGATCTTTGGCTTTATTATTGTTACAGAAGGAAAAAAGGAGGAGGAGGGAAAAAGAAGAAAAAGCTGCTGCTTTATCTCTTTCTCTAATCCTTTCCAATTTTTCTTTTTAAAAATTTAATTAAATTTTTGTAGGCATCCTATTCAAGCTGGATAAATTCTTTGGTAATCATGGAGGGGAATCTGCATTAAAAGGAGGGGAATCTGCATTAAAAGGAGGCATGATGTAACATGACCTAAACTGCTGACAGCACTGAGGTTCCGAATGACCTGTTCCTGGGGTTCAGAGACACCCAGCGATGGAAGTGTCTTGCACTCTGCCTCCTCCATGCATCAGAATCTGTTCCCAACTTTATGGTTTGCACCCAGTAAAGCAAAGTGTGTGTCAGGATCCTGAGAGCAAGACTCTCTGGATCTCTCAGAGATCTCCTCTCTGCAGAGGAGCAGCAGCAGGAACTGTGCCCTGCTCAGGTACTGCTCACGTTCAGCTGGCTTTACACAAGGACTCTGTTTTGTTAAAGCTTCTGCAAATGGATCCACCCAGCCCTCTGGGTAGACAGCTTTGCTGTTGTAGGTCTTGCCTGGATGGAGAAATGGCTTCATATACACCTGGTACTTGTGGTGTAGAATAGCAGTGATGTGTCACATTGAAGGATCAGGAGGTGACGAATTGGGTGGCAGAGACAGTGCAACCAGTGACCGGTGTTGGTGCAACGGGTGAGCGCAGGCTGGGGTTGCTACCCCATCCTCCAGCAGGACAGAACAAACCTCCTACCAGCACAGCATGGTTTATCCCTGGCTCTAACTGCTTGAGCTGGGGAGATGGGGGCCAAAGAGATCAAGACCCTCATCCTACTGCAAGTTTTGAGGCTGCCTGCTAGCATTCAGGCTTTTGAAGTTCATTTCTCTAAGACTGCTGCAAGCACAGCAGGGCTGGGACAGGCGTTTGCTGCAGTGCCAGCAGGAAGGGGAGTGCTCAGTTGTGTTTTCCATCACTCTCCAATTTAGCAGATGCAGTCCCTTTAATCCTGATCCACAGTACTGCTGGACTTTGATCCAATGAAGCATTTAAACACCTGCTAGGAAAGTGCATAAACCTGTTCAACTTTGGTTTGCCTGCTCATGTACTAACTGCAGTGGCTTAGGGTTCCACACTACAAAGTTTTCCCTTGTGCCATAAGGCTCATTAGTAGCTGCTGCTGAAGATCCTGATTCAGAAAAACAGTGGAGGCAAGTGAGCAGCTGCTCTCAGGACTCAGATATCGTAACGAAGAGCTACAACTGCTTGCTCTGTGAACAGGCATCAAGAGACATACATATCATTGTATCAAAGCCAGAGGCTGTAGAAATGAGTTGTCCAGGAAGCTCACATTAGTCTTACCGTAAAGAAAAAGAAGGCAAAACAAAATTGTTTCAGGAGTGTTTTGACTTCTATTCAAAAAATGATCCATCTCAGCTTCAGCCAGAACAGCCTCATCCACTTTATCCTTGGTGGTGCAATCTGTGAAAATCCAAATGATGATGAGGTGTTTCTTCATTGATTTGATTCTGGTTTTACTTGTCTTAATGTTATTCTTTATCTATTTTTCAGTAACTATAGTGATGAACAAATGCATGAAACAAACACAAGGCCTGGCAGCCTGGGAAGGCATGTTTTCCTGCTATGTCTGAAAGTACCGCCAAATTTTTTGAGAAATCAGTTGAAAGATCTTTGCCAAAACCCCTCAGATCTTTAAAAAAAATTGTTCTTATCAAGCACGTTGATAATTTGTTCAATACACATTTATTTTTTTGAAACTTCATGTATCTGTATCAAGCAACATATATTGCAATTTTTTTGTCTGCTTTCTCCTGCATCTACACATCATGAGACGTCCCTTTTCCATGTGCAAAGACTTAAATTGTGATGAAATAGCATGAAACAGATAGCAACAAAAATTATTTCACTGATCTTAAGAGTACTCTGGATTATGTCACTCTGTTGCAGTTCTGCTCTGAGAAATGACAGCATGAAGAGCTTGCAGTGATGTCCCTCTTGGGGTGACCCAAAGTGTCTGTGTAGTAGTACCTAGATCCATGCCATGAATCTCACTCAACAGACACAGTCTCTTGGAGTTGGATCTACTGACATTTGTAGTCAGAAGTTGCATCACGATGGTGAGGCGAAGCCATTGCCCTGTGGATTGGCTTTCAGTTTGTGAGTTGTCCATACAAACAGTGGCTGTTGGGTGTTTCTTAGGGAACACAGAAGGAATGGAAGATTCTAATCTCCCTCAGACCTGGAGGAGGTACCAGTGATGAAGGGAATCCAGCTAGACCCTGGAGCTGAAGCTGAGCACTGGGTGTTAGAAAAATAATGCTTTGTTTACAAAAGCAGGTCTGGTCAGAAATCATCCCTGCAGCTGTCAGAACCAAGCTTTTCGTTTACATGGGATGTTCACAGCACTTTCCAAAGGAGAAATTGCACAAAGGCACTGTAGCTTGAAACCTTGAAACCACAAAATGCAGACCCAGATGTGGAAGGTGAGCATACCTGAAGATGGTTATGCTCAGATGCTGATTTTATGCTAAGCCCAATATTACAATAGGTATTTAAAGAATTCAGATGATGAGCTGGTTGTCATGTCCACCTCTGCCAAGACTGAGGTTTGTTAAGGGTCACTAGGCCAGATTTTAATCTGACAAAGCTCTAATAATGTCAAAGGAACTGGGCTGACACTGTGAGTGAAAAATGCACTTGCAGCGAGGCTTTGCTTCCCTTCTGCAATTTTCACACACAAACACACACACATGGATCCCCGAAGTTGGCTTTAAAAGCTGAAAGGGAGAAAAGCATCAGAAAGTCTTTTCCCGGATCAAGGGAGACTTGCCCTACGCAAAACGCTCAGACCCAAACTTGGCAGATACGTGTCAAGAGACCTCTCCAGGGAGTGGCTAAGGGATGCAGCTGCCGGGAGGGCGGGACGGGGGGAGCAGAGCCATCCTCCACCTGGGGATGATCGGACAGACACGTAACTCCCCGGGCGCAACGCGGCGGGACGGACCCAACTTTTGGCCCGGCCGGTAGCGCGGGGCGGGGAGTGCGGAGCCGGGGTGCGGGGCTGGGCAGCCCCTCTGCTCGCGGGGCGGGCCGGGGGCGGGGGCAGCGCGCCCTGTGCTGCCGCCGCGCCTCGGCAGGCAGCGCCGCAGCCCCGCGGGCGGCGGGCGGAGAGTGCGGCCCCCTGTACCGCATCGCATTGCACCGCACCGGAGACTGGCCCTGTCCTGGCCCCGCCGCTGCGATGAGGAGCCGCGCTTGGG
>JANHGL010023409.1:0-43055 GCA_024611195.1 Ceyx melanurus | reverse complement strand
GATCCTGCTCAGGCAGGGGGGTTGGACTAGATGATCTTCTAGGTCCCTTCCAACCCCTAATGTCTATGAATCTATGAATATCTATGAACCTCCCCAGTCATCACTTGATCTAGCAGAACGTGCCAGCAGACCCAACAGTGATACCCATGGCAAGCTCTGATGTTACCTCTGGTCTCTTCTTGGCTCCCAGTTCTCTAAGAGTGAGTATCAGGAGCTGCATGAGGAAGAGAGATGACCATCCCAAAATCCCACCTGCAGGTCCCTGGACATGGAGGCCACCACCAGACCCATCAACAGAGGTGGTTTTGCTCCTGCAAGGTGGGATGTGGTCACCTTCCCAGCAGAACGCGGTGAGAGCCAGGCAGCGCAGGGGTGTGGGGGACAGGGGTGCCCACATGGAACAACCCAGCTTGGTCCAACGATGCACATCCCAACTGGTTTTCTCTCTGTGGGATGCCCCGTCTTTCCTGTTTACTTGTTATTCAGGGGAATGGAACAATAAATAATTTATCGCCGATCGGTTGGCGAGCAGCCGACCTGTCAGTTAAGTTGATTTTAACTGGCCAAGTGTCAGGGCAAAAGGCCAGGAACGCTGTGCTAAAGAACAGTCAACACCACAATTATAAGATTAACACCTTGTTTAGTGGTCAGATACTGTCAAGTGGTAAAAGATTGCTCCGGTTCGTCTCTATAGAGCATCGCTCACAAATTACCTTATTAAGCAGGATCTTGCTCGCCATCAGCTCCCTGCACCTGTGTCCTCAGATATTTCCATTCATGGTGGAGAGGAGGCCAACACTTGGCTGGGGCTCGCAGCTGCAGGAGCATTATTCCTTCTTACCATATTTGCATATCAATGAGCCCCTGATTAATATTTAAAGAGCCAGCTGTCCAAGCCACCTATGAAAGAAAAAAAGCTCTGTGAGGCTGGGGGGGAGGTGGTGAGTGTAATTATTTATTTATTTATTTTTCTTTTAGGGATAACACTTAATGCCATCTATCAACCTTGCTGCATTTTTAACCCACTCCCAGTCTTTATTTTATTAAAAAAAAAAACCACAAAAACAAAACCAAACCAAACAAACTAACAAACAAAACCAACAAAAAACCACCAGAGAAAATACATGAAACACCATTAATGAGTTATCAGTGAATGGGTTGTGCTGCTCTCAATGCTCCTCAGTCCTTTTGTGCCATCCTTGCAGCTGCATCGAGCAGGTTTTTGGGGGCAGGAGCCCAATGTCGACAGGCGCTCATGGGAACCGTATCATCCAGGCGCAAGCATGAGGCCTGGGAAATGGGCAGCGGCCCCGCAGGCAGGAAAGGCATGGGCCATCTCTCCTTTTCCTGGGAGGTATTTCCACTCTCCCAGTTTCCCCAGGCTGGTACCAGTGTCCCTACAGTCCCCAAGATGAGGGATGCTGATGGTGACCTGGCCATTAATGAAGAGCTGCAAGGCACAAAGTAATGACTCAAGTGGGCTAATCAATTGAAATGCCATAAAACCCCTAAGAATTAGTATTTTCCCTGCTCCCCCAGAACTATTAATTGCAGGGTGGTTTTGTTTCCAGGCTTAAAAAGGCTTGTCATTTTAATGGACTGTTCTCCTGCTATTATTCTTTTTTTTTCCTTAAGCATTTGTCAATAATCCTCCAACAGCACCAGCTTTGTTATCCCAGCTAATTGGAGTCAAGTAGGGCCACGAGAAAAGATCACTCGCCAATGAGCTCTGGGAAAAAAAAAAGTGAAAGGATTTTAGTTTTCAATAAAATATGCAGATAAGTAGAAATGAACAGACGGGAACTGGGGATCTGGGTGAATAATGGTGCTGCTCAGACAGTGGCAGCCTGGGTGACTTAAGGAGGACTTGAGCAGGTCATCGGAGATACCAGTGGCTCTGTGGGGCAGGAGGTGCACACATCTGCCTCCCACTCCTGTGTTTTCTAGTGTTTTAGTTGGTGTTTCTTGGGTGCGTGGAAGTGATTTGAGCTGTTTATTAGACTGGTTGTGCCCAGCTGCTGCTGGTGGGGAAATATTCAGGTCACACCTTGACAGGAGATTGGAGTCAGGTGGGATTGGGCTCTGCTCACAAGGAATAAGTGACAGAACAAGAGGAACTGGCCTCAAGTTGCCCCAGGGGAGGTTTAGGTTGGAGCCGAGGAACAATTTCTTCACCTTGAGGGTTGTCCAGACTGCCCAGAGCAGTAGTGGAGTTCCCATGATCCCTGGAGGGGTTTCAAAGCTGTGGAGATGTGGTGATGAGGGACATGGGTTAGTGGTGCCCTGGAAGTGCTGGGGGAATGGTTGGACTCGATGATCTGAAAGGTCTTTTCCAAGCTGAACAATTCTATGTTTCTGAATGTTTCTGTCATGCTCCCCTCCTGGGGATGGAGCAGGGCAGGATGGAGGCAGCTGAAGCACTGGGGACCTGTGGCCTGTCATCCCTCCTCCAGAGGTCACAGCCCTGGGGGGGGGGGGAGGAAGACAGCTGAGCCATCACCTGTTGGAGCTCAGACACCACAGCTGCGCCCAGCACTACCCGGCTGCTTTGAACCCACAGGATTAAGCAGAGGAGAATGCCATGCATGCACTTGTGCTCTGCATGCCAATGCCTTCCTCCTCCTCCTCCTTCTTGTCCTCCCAGTGACCACAGCCTCCCAAACCCAACATCTCATCCATTCGCCACCTTCTGTGCCAGCTCCTTGCACTGGTTTGGGGACATCCCTATGGCTGGGGGTGGCAGAAACCCTTTGGGTATTGTGGTTTGGAGACTCATGAGTCAGAAGCTGCTGCCCCTGTAGAGCCCTGGCTGGAAGAAGCAGAGATCTGTGCTGGGCTGGACTAGGCACAGCTGTGGTGGAGGGTCAAAGCACATGCAAGCACCTGGGACACTAGGTTCAGATCTTCATGAGCTTTATCTCTTATCCAAAACAGACGAAGTCACAGGAAATCAGAGGGATAAAAACACCATTATTTTTTATCTTTGGGACTCCATCTTTTCCCATCATGTTTCTACTTCACACCACAGCCCTCCCAGGAGAAGAGCTGAGGGGCTGGGACCTCCTTAACAGGTGGGTGACAGCCCCAGGTCTGGCAGTATCTCCTCTGCGGGATGGCCAGGGTGGCCTCCCATCTTGTGCAGCTGCTTTATCTCCAGTTGGGGTGCATAAGGAGCCCCAGTTTGGGTAGGGTGCTCCAGTTTGGGTATGTGCTGCTCTGTGCCACTCTCCTTTCATGGTGACAGTAGAACATGGCTCGTGGTGGTGGCTGCAAAGCACTGGGGTGGCTCCATCTGCCATCATGGCACATCTTGCACTTGATGTTCCCAGCTCAGCAGAGGACAGATGGAGGTGCTGATTGGCCAGATTCTCCATTTAACCCAAACACCTGCCTTTCCATCTCTCCCCTTCCACATGTATGTAGCACCTCTCTGCTCACACCTCTCTTTTCTCTGCTTTTCCTTAACCTGAAATTCAAACCCATGGAGACAGACAGGCCAGTCTCACAGTTGGCCAGTACCAGCCAAGCTGTCCCTATGCCCTCACCCAGTTCAGCACCAGGACCAAAGCCTCAGTCCCCAGGGGTGGGTTTCCTTGGAGTGCAGGATTTGCCCTCTGTTTGAGTCTAATAGGTGTTTTATCTTAAAAAAAAAAAAAAAAAAAAAAAAAGGGGTTCTTCCCAGTATTGTACTTTAAAAATTACCTGGGTTCACTGCCTGCTCCCCATGCTTCTGCTTTTGGTCTATTTAAGAGCAAGTATGGAACATTAAGGTGAATTATAGCAATCTCTGGAGAGGAAGGGCAGAAACTTGGGTATTTTTTTTTCCTTTTCCTCAGGTGAAAGAAAACTTTGAATGTTAAGTCATGAGACATTACAACAACGGCTCCATCAATCCTTGATTTATGAGCTCAAATTTATGAGTTGAAAATTATTATTCCACTTGCATATATTTTTTCCCTGGCTGTTTTAGTGCTTGTGAAAGGTGAGGGGTTTGACAGCTCCTGGAAACAAAAGCCTTTAATATCTCCCCAAGCGAGGCTCTCCCAGACAACAAGAAAGATGCCAGGAGGGCTTTTCCTCTCTGCCCCAGATATTAGTCATTTCAGCCTCGTCTTACCCAAATAGAGCCCAAAGTTTGCTTGAGGTAAGACAGAACTAATTAACAAAGTCCGTTCTTGGTGCCTGGGGAGTCCTCTGGGATTATCCTCAGTGTCTGAATCAGTGATGGACTGGAGGGTGGGGCTGGGTGTGGAGGATGCCCATCACCTTCACCACCAGCACCACCAGCACCATACCATCTCCCTGACGTTTTCAGACCCCTCCCAAATTATTTTGGACACCTCCAGACTCAGAATCACAGAATGTTAGGGGTTGGAAGGGCTCTCTGGAGATCAGAGTCCAACTCATTGGCAGGGACATGAGGGGACTTGAGTTGTGAGCCATGCAGTAGTGGCACAACCCCAGGTTGTTCCAGGTTTATTTTTAATAAATTTAGTGAAGTACTTTTCCCCCTCCCCCATCCCCTAAGTGGCACAAACGTTTTGGGGGCCTAAACTAAACCTGCAGCAGTCTTTAAACCGTAATATGCGTGAAATACCAGGGAGCAAAAAATATCCTCTTTAAAGCATATGTCGCACAGTGGCTTTGAGAGCCGGGGGATTAAAACCTTAGAGAAGCTTGAGAAATAATGCCAGAGCCCCTGCTGCTCTTCATTAAAATACATTTTTGATGCAGCTTGCCTTATTCAATAACAATTTAGTAGACCAAAAACTGAATTGAACGGGACGGGCAACTGTGTAGCATTTTGTTGTGTTTTCATTTTCAGCATTTTTTCATGTCAATTTGCCATCTGCGGCCGGAGCGGATGGAAGGTGGCTCTGCTCTGCCATAGGAATGGCTGAGCCCCTCTCAAAGTGCTGTATGTATCCTCCAAAATAATGAGTTGGAATCAGGGTCAGGATGGTGATTCTGTGGGGTCAGTTGAGCTGGATGCTGAGGCTCATAACCATGGCCACTTCCCCATCAGCTTCTCTGTTCAACCCACAGCCCACTTATGAAACCTGGAAGCTCTGGCCACACTGGGATGGTGTGAACGTCTTGGGTTTCCCCTCTTTCTCCATCTGCTGAGTCTTAACCCCAGTGTTTGTGGTCATGGCAAATAATATGGCTTCAAAGATGTTGGGGCAGCTCTGCAAGTGCAGGAATCCATGAAATGGTCAAGGGTTTCCCACTGTGGCCAGTGTTGCAGCAGGGATGCTGGATTGTCTTCTGATTTTACTGGCCATGAAAATGAACTCTACATTTTTAGGTTCTTTGAATAGTAGAGGAGAAAGGAAGGGTGTCATTGATACTGATTGTTTCCTTGGGAAATTCACATTTTGAAGAAAAAAGGGTTATTTTTCTGTTGATAAACATGCTTGGAAGGAGGAAGAGCCTTACACCCAGTAGGGGCTGCAGATGGTCCTAGCATAAATCAGTCACTAAGAGCATTTTGAGGTGAAGGGGCAGGAATTCCCCAGCCTGGGGACAGCATTACTGGCACAGGGCAACTCCAGCAGCTCAGGATAGATCTGTGTTTGGTGTTCCCAAAACTCTTGAATTCCACATTATGGAAAGTTCACTGGGAGAAAGGAGCCAATTTCAGCCTGGAAGGGCACGAAACAGCCTGTCAGATGGTATCTAATTGTTTTCATCTCCTTCCAACACACACTCCTAAAGTTGGGCAGCTTTTTCTTCCCACAAATTGGCTCAAAAAGAAAAAAAAAAAAAAGGAAAAAAGGTTGATCTCAGGTTGACATTTTTGTATTTCAAGCAACTGGAATGTGTTTCTCTTTAGCACAGAGAGAATGTCTCAGCTGGGCAGCCGAGGGCCTGGCTCTGGTTTTTTAATGTCCTCCTTGCCAACTCAAGTGGTTTTAAGATGACAAGACCAGGCAGGGTGGCAGGAAGTCCCTTGGGGTAAGGGGGCAGGGTATGGGGGGAGATTCCTGGCACTTCTCCTTTGCCTGAGTCTGTATGGGACTAACCTGCCTGAGGGTGCATGTTTTTATGTGCAGAGATCCTTCTGTGCCCGTCTTCCTGCCCATGGGTAGACCAGGTGCCCCACTCATTGCCATCCACCTCCTTCAATGTGGGCACAAGATGTTCAAGGGAGAGGAAGCCTCAAAAGCTGTGAAATGTGCAGAGGTCTTCTCCAGCTTTGAGTGTCTCTGATCATGCCTGTTCCTTCCTGGTTCTGTCCATCAGAGACTAGACACTGGGCTAGAGCAATGCTTGGGATCCAGCCAAGTCCTTACATTCTCCTCTACCTACATACCCCATGCCTCACACAGATCTCTCTTGTCCATAGCTCTACTTGTGCGAGGCAAGCTGGGGAACAGGACAGAGCTATGGGTCACATGAAGATGTGAGAGATGCTCCTGAGGTCAAGCAAGAGCAGGAGGGGGTCCCAGGGGAGTCAAGCAGCCAAGTCCAAATATGGACTATGCATCTTCTCCAGGAGCAGACAGCCAGTGTTCCCACAGAGTGTGTCACAGTTCCCTGAATAACCAAGGTGTTCATACAAACAAAACAAAGAAACCCTCTGTCTTTCTGGAGACAAGTCCCAAACAGAGAGACAGGCCAGGCCCATTGATGGAATAGTGAATCACTGAACCAGCTGTAGCTTCAGCAATTTGGGTCAAATATGCACCCTGGCATCACGCCACCCACTTCTCTTGCATTTCACTTGTACCTCCACTCAGGATTCGCCTCGCAGTTGCTTTTCCTTCATGGTAAAGTCCTTGGGGCTGAAGGTGGGTATGTGCTGTGTTGGTTTTATTCCCATTTCTGACAATGTCAGTTCTATTCCTGGCTAATTTTGACTGCAGCTGAACACAAAAGATAGCAAGAGTATTAGCAAAGAACTTTCCTGAGCTATTTCCCATGGGTGCAGAGAGAACTTAGACACTCAACAGGTGTGTAAATGGGTCCATCAAGCGTTTCCAGGGTATCCTGGTGGTGCAGCACTGAGGGGCTGTGGGGATTCTCATCCACCTCCATGCACCAGTGAGGGCCTGATGCTGAGGGTTCAGTACAGCTTTAGTTTCTCAAGGCTGGGCCCATGGGACCTTTCTCCAGGATTACATCAGTAGCATGAGGATGCTGAGTGTACTGTCTGGGAATCTTGAAGACGAGGGTTTTATTGTTTGGTTTGGTGTTTCGTTTATGGGGGTTTTTTGTTGTTTTTGTTTTTGGGTTTTTGTTGGGGTTTTTTTTGAGATTATGTGTATGATAAAATATGTTCTTCTGACTCTCTGGCTGCCTGCAAAAAGGGATGTGCTACAAAAACGAGGTCGCCTGTTTTTCCAGTACCTGGGACTTGGCAGCTCCGTGTGCTGAGGTAGCTGTGGGGCTGAGTGGGGGCTCGCTTGCCTTCTCTGTGCCCCTTCCAAGTTTGGTAACTGGTGTTGCTGTGGGTCCACCAAGCCACTGTGCTTGGTGCTGTTCTGCTGCTCCAGGGGTGTGCCAGGGGATCCCATGCCCTCAGGGACTGTCCTAGGGTCTGGGGTGAGGTGGGAATGCCTGTCTGGCTCTCCACAGGTGGGTACCACTGTGAGGATGCTCTGAACAGTAAGAAGCTCAGTCAGGGTGTCTTTATCTGTGTTGTCTGCTTCTCTGTAGGGCAGCTCATGCTGTTTGGGTGATGCTGTTAGCAGTTGTGGGATGCAGCATTCTGTGGCAACAAAACCTGGTGTTTCCAAGCAGTTCCTGACAGGGGATTATAACAAAAAAAAAAGAGAGTGAGGTGGTAGAAAGAGCAGAAGGGGTACAGCTGGGAGCCTTCCTGAGCTCCCTGGCTACAGAGGCACATGGAGTTCAGCATCTGAGGACCAAGGGAGTTAGAGCCCCATAGGGATGGATGAGTGCTGCGAGGAGGAAGGCAGAGCAGGACTTTGCTGACCAGCTCTATACTGTCTCCTGCGTGCCACGCAGGAGAAAAACTGGGAGGGGGGCAGGGAGAGGGTAAGCCTGGGGCTTTCCCTTCAGGGATAAGCTGCTTTGCACAAGCATTTGCTAGTGGGCTGGGGTAAGCAAAGAGGATCCAGTTCCTGAATTGGAGGCTAGCTGGAAAATGGAGGTCTGCCCCTGGGGCAGCTTGGGATTAGCCTTGGGGATCTGTGTAAGGAGGTAAAACGTCAGGCTTCCTTCAGTCAAGATCACAGGGACATAGTTGACTGCTGGCCAATGCATCTCTCAGGCCAGCGCTCAGCAGACAGACTCCACCTCCTGAAACAACCACATTGCATTGAACTTGGCAGCGCTGCTCCATCTGGCAGCCCCCTCCCTAACAGCCTCAAAACTGAGCTCAGACAGAGCCAGAACAATCTCTCATCCCAAGATGGGAGAAGAGGAGGGGAGCAGGACCCACATCCTTTTCAGTATATGGGTCAGCTCTGTCCTGCAGGTGCAACAGCCTCAGGAGCACTGAGATGGGTAGGAGAAGGGGGACTGAGCTGAGCATCACATTCACTCTTGGGTGCAGAGTTTGAGAAGACCCTCAGCATGACCCTTAATATATCTCACAAGCCTTTTTGGATAGAGGAGGGAAATAAAGACAACTCCTTACCCCCTTTCTTACTCCAGACTTGTGCCTGCCGAGCCCACCATGGGGAAGGATGCTCAGAGTGGGCTGTTTTTTCCAACTGGCTTTGCTGGCCAGCTGAGCCTAGGGTGTGCTGAGAAGCAAAGCTTCCTTAAAAGGCCCCAAAATTTTCTCACAATTCAACATTTTAGCAAGAAACTGAAATTTTAATATAGAGGGAAACAAACAAACCAGAATTAAAATGTTGGTGGCGATCTTCAGTAAATCATCCAGATCCTTGTCCTCCCCAAGTCTAGAGGAGGCTGGAGTTGCTCCAAAACTGCAGTTTTAACCAAAAAATGCTAAAACAAACAATAAAAAGGAAAAAACCCCACTTAGACATGTTTTTTATCATCCCCTTCCCCCGCCTTTTTGATCGTCTGTCTCTTTCTTGTACAATCCTGGTATAGGCAGATAACTGAGGATTTCACCCATCTTTTCAAAGTCACATAGAGGAAGAAAGCAGCCTTTGTAAAGGGGTTTCTGAAGTTCTCTATTCTGGGAAGGCACAAAAACGTCCTTTCTCACTATATTGTGTTGCTTCCAGCTCTAAGCTCCACCATGACCCAGATGTTTAGATGCTGATGCTGAAAAGGCAAATAAAAACCACAGCGAGAAAGGCAGGAGAGCAGTGATGCTGTGTGAAATTTGATCATAGAAACCTGCCCTGCTTTGGGTCCAGGGTCCTTCTTTTCTAAGCAGGAAAATAATTTAGAGCAGGAGACTTGGACACTGTAAATTAGTATCTTCTTTCAGTAGGTATGGGGATGACTATCAGCTGTACATCCCCTTATGGGCAACTGTGTAGTTCAGCTAAGACTATACACATGTCCAGCCTCAAATGTATTCAGGGTTTGGTGCTATCAAGTTGTTTTTTTTCTGCCTTCTGACCTGATTCTCCCTTTTGCTAGCCAAATTTTCCCAACCTTGGGACAGTTATTGCTGTGAGTTCATCAGTCTGCTTTTAAAATTATCTTTACTCAGAAGGAGGAGGGATCTCCTTAAGCAGACGTATGAAATAGCTCTGTTATTACCTAATTGATTGGACAAGGAAAGTTAAGTGTGAAACTCTATTGTCTGTATCCTCTGTCCAGTTACCCCATGTCAGCAAGAACATCTTTGAATGTCCGGTCCATAGTCCCTTTCTAATTGTTCTGCCTCAGCAAGAACTTCTCCATGTGTCCAAGCTGCTAATCCATCCCTTCCAGAGGGGTCTTGGCGTGGGGTTTCAGTCATCTTGAGCCCAGCTAAGTCAGCACAGATGTGGGAAGGGGGTGACCTCCCACCTCTCCCATTGTGCCGGTGTCGGCATCTGTCCAGCTGCTGGGACATGTGTCCAGCTGTATTTTTTGCTGGAGAGAGGTTCTGGGACTGGACTGAATGCACCCAGATGTTGATGGCAGGGGGGAGACTGCAGCACTGCTGTCCCCCCACTCTGCCAGCTGTCCTGGGCAGAGGGATGTTAGGAGAGGGTCGATGCAGCATCTCCCACCCTTCCTAAACCTGCTGCCAGAGCACAGGTTGTCTTGGTCAAAGCCTGAGACAGGAGGTGGGAGCTGAACTAGTCATTGCTCTGGCAGGCAGATGAGACAAACTGCTCCAGCAATGACTTTTTGGAGCCTGAGCCCTTGGCTCTCACCTCTTACCTGACTATGGGCTCATCCTGGCCACCACTGTGGAAGGGAGAGGGGACATCTCTGCTCTGCACTCTCCTGCCTTCTCCAAGGTGTTAGAGCAGAGACTAAGGTGCTTTAAAAACAAAACCTTGACCCTGAAAAGGTTGTGCTGCTGGAGCGACAAAGCTGATTCACCGGCTGTGGTGGCAGGAGGCCACAGAGCAACAAGCCATATGGTGGAGCTGGGTGGGATGAGGAGCTGGGCTCCATGCTTGCCTGTATACCCCGGAAATGGTCATGAGAGGGTCCTTGGGATGACTTGCCTCAGGGAGCCTGCAAGTCCCTGCTCCGAGGTCAGCCTTCGGCTCCCATCCTGTCCCTGGACCATTAGCAGTGGTTATTGCTTTGGAGGGACGGACTGTCATGTTGGTGCTTGGAGGGAAAATCCCACTACCAGACTCCTCCACATGCTGTCTGTGGGTTGGTGGATGGGTGCAGCACTGGTCTGTCTCTCCCACCATTGCCCTTGGCTTGCATAGGACTGAGCATGTACTTGTGTTTACTGAAGGTCTCCTACCATCTTCCAAGCATCCTTCTCACTGTCCTCAGCCTCTGTACTTCACTAAACTGGAGACTAGCCAGAGACACATGGTTTCACAGGATCCCAGCATAGAAGGGACCTCTGGACATCATTTGGTACCACCCTCTGCTCCAGCAGGGTCACCCAGAGCAGGGAGCACAGCATCATAGTGTCCAGGCAGGTTTGGAATCTCTCCAGAGAAGGAGACTCCACAACCTTTCTTGGCATCTTGGACCAAGCAAGATGACGCACACCGAATAAGTTTCTCCTCCTGTTAAGATGGAATCTCCAGGGTTCCAGTTTGTGCCTGTTGCCCCTTGTCCTGTTACTGGGCACCACTGACAGGGGTCTGGCCCCATCCTCTTGGCCCTGCTGGCCCTTTATCATTTGATCAGCATTGATCAGATATCCTCTTAGGCTGCTCTTCTCTAGCTGAACATTCCCAGGGCTCTCACCCTTTCCGAGGCACAGAGGTTCTCCAGTCCTCCAGCATCTTTGCACCCTCCACTGGATTCTCTCCAGTAATTCCTGAACTGGTTTTCCCTGAATTATTTTCTCCCCATCCCCACTCCCATCCTCCCTTCTCCCAGCTCATGCCTAACTCAATTTGCTTCTCCCCACACAAGTCCCCATAGCTTGACCATTAGAAATTGACTTGGCCAGAGTCCTGGGCACCCATTTGAATGCTGAACCTGCTGCCTGCCAGCCGGGTAGCCATGAGCTGCCCCAGCGCTGCCAGCATCCCACTCTCGGCGCGCCGCCCAGAGCTGCCAAATCACAGAGGCACTTGTGCCAATTGCTTGAGAAAGGGGCGAGGGAGCAACACACAAAGAGCAGTTCATAGCCTGTCCGGGCACCTGACACAGGGATGAGGGAGGGCTGAGACGTGCTTAGCCCTGATAATCCCCAGTTTGAGTATAATATATTAATATTTATTTATTTATTTATTTTTAATCAAAAGCACAGCAACAGCTGGGGCTGAGGCTTTCCAGGAGATGAACTCATGAACAACTGTTCAAAATAATTTTATTCGTATTGCTATTAGATCAGTCCACTGGGGAGCAACCAATTATTTTTGATTACTCCAAGTCAGGGTAGAGCCCAAAACCACTCGCTGCAAGGGATCAAGGGCATCCTGTGGCTTGGGCTCATTGGCTGAGCTGCTCCCTGGTAGGTCATGGGCACCCAGCACCTGTATGAGCCCCAGCACCCATCTGAGCTCCTTCCATGGTGCTGAGGGATTGTGCTGGGGGAAGCACAGCAGGTTGCAGGTTTTTTTCCACAGGGTTTTGCAGTGCAGGGGCAGGCAGGGGGGATGTTTTCAGGCAGATAAGTGCCATTTCTGCCTAAAAAATAATTAACGGTTATGCTGCAGTGCTAATTAGCCTGTCCAAGGCCAGTCTGGACCATCTTGGTCATAAGTCCCAGAGCCAGCACAGCATCAGCACAGGGAATATGAGGGGTTTGGAGCAAGACAAGGGTTTGGACCACAGCCAAGACAAGCAGTTCCCAGACTCGGGGTGCAACAGTGCATGTCCTGTCCACCCTTGCCTGGGGAGCATGGCAGAGGTCTGGGAAGGGCAGCCCCCAGTCTCTCAGACTGTTCCCATCCCACAGACCAGACTTACAGCCAGCCAAGGCCAGTGCTGGACAATTTTGCTTTCCAGCATGACATCAAGCAAACCTGAGCGCGATCTGTGTCAGCCAGCAGGATCATCTCTCAAGGGAAAAGAAGGTGGAAGTGAAAACACGAAAAACTGGGCTGCAGGGAACAGCCAGCTCTGGCCAGGAGACAGACTGCATGATCTAATAGGTCTTTTCCATTTCTCGCTCCTGTGATTCAAGAAGTCTTGTCACTGGGGAATTTTTAAAAATAGACTGGATGAAACAGAAGACAGTGGATGTAGGGCTCAGTCCTGCCTTGGCTGGGAGGCAGGTTGTCTAACAGGACTTTTCCATCCTGCCATTCCAAGATTAATTGAGACAAGAAAAGAAGAAGGAAATTGATAAACACAATGGTAATTCCATCCAGGTTTTGCTATAAATCAGGTTGTTATAATCCTGACATCATGTCTTGAAAAGAAGACTGGAAATAAATCTCTGGTAGATAATATCTGCTCACTGGGGACGAAGAGGTGTACCCGGCTGCCAGTGGCACGAGGATTTAACACCTTTGGTGGTCCTCTCCCCATATTGCTGTTTCTCCCATTTTCAATGGGTTTCAGACCAGCAACAGGAGCACATAGCTTTCAGGAAAATCTCACACCTTCTTCTGCCTGTGCTCCTCATTCTTTCCTGCTAAAATCACTGCCCCCTTGAAAAAAATCATTGTCTGAAGGGAGGTTTGTTTCTTACCAGGTCATTTAATCAAGAAGTTTGGGTTTGCTTTCAGCTGTGGAGGTGATCAGGCTCCAAATGGATGCTCCACCACAGTGTCCACATGGGAGCAGGTCATTGCCAAGCAGACCTCTGATTCTGACCAGCCGGAGCCCCAGCGGTGGCCCCATGCTCTGGAGGTGCAGCTCAGGTGAGACAAATGATGCAAATTAGGAATTTTTTTTCTGTCTCTTTGATCTTTACGGCCACTGCTGTGAATTGGTGTGAAAGACACAAGCGAGGTCGCTCAGAAATGGGTCTTAGCCCCACAGACCCCTCTCTAGTCATCACAAATGGCACTGGGAAGATGGAAATTTCTGTTTCAGGGAGGCAAATGGAATATTCTCCCTGTTGATTTGGGTTTGGTTTTTTTCCCCTAAATGGTCTCCACTAATAGAAGGTCTCAGTCTGGAATTGATTTGACTCCAGTCACCAGAGCTGCTGCTACCATGGATTTCATAAGAGTCTGCAAGGCCTTTAATCTTTTCCTCTACAAATAGGTATGATGTAAACCCCAAATCCTGACCACCTTGAGGTCGGGAGTTCTGTGGTACTCTCAGCCTGAGCTGGGAGTGTGAGCCCTGGGCTCCTGGCCGAGTTTCAGCTGGGGAATTTCTGTTCTGTCTCTGCATCCTCTGTTGCTTCATCTGGAGCAGAAGAGCTTCATCTAGAGCTGCTTCTGTCAGGTCCCAGCTGCTCCCACCACTCCGTGGCACTGGTTGGAAGAACTTTTGCACCCTGCCCTGGGGAGAGATGTGCAGCAGGGGCAGGACTGGCTTTTGCTTGCTTCATTTCTTTTACTGCCTGCCAAAAGCACTGCCTTCCTTCCCTCAGAGGGCTTGTCACTCTCATCCAAAACCCCCAACAAAAATCCCATCTGGAAAGGAGACATCTGGAGACATCTGCATCCAGTTCTGGGCTCCCCAGTTCAAGAGGGACAGATACATTTGAGAGCGTCCAGCAGAGGCTATGAGGATGATTAAGGGGCTGGAACATCTGCCTGATGAGGAAAGGCTGAGACCTGGGGCTTTTTAATCTGGAGAGAAGACTGAGAGAGAGGATCTAATTAATGTCTTTAAATGCTTGAGGACTGGGTGTCAAGAAGGCAGGGACAACCTCTTTTCACTTGTGCCCTGGATTAGGGTGAGGGGCAATAGATTCAAACTCAAGCACAGGAAGTTCCACCTCAAAGTGAGGAAGAACTTCTTTACTGTAAGAGTTAAAGAGCACTGGAACAGAATCCCCGGAGAGGTTGTGGAATATCCTTCTCTAGAGACTTTCAAGACCTGTCTGGATGCATTTCTGTGTGATCTGCTCTAGTTTTGTCCTGCTCTGGCAGGGGGGTTGGACTTGATGATCTTCGAAGGTCCCTTCCAACCCCTAACATTCTGTGAGGAAGATGCACAGCTCTGCTTCACTCTCCAAAGCTCTCATCACTTCCAGCCCAGGGAAATCCCCTGGCTACCTTCAAACCTAGCGCAAGGCTGAGGATCTCTAGGTTGAAATGTGTCAAAAAAAATGTCTTGTGATATTCAGAAGGCAAAGGTTTGAATCTCGCAGAAGTGCTTCTCATGCAGCACCTCTCTGCTACCTTGGCAGATGGAATATTTTATTTTGTTTTTAAAACCAGCAGCTCTACTGCTCACTCCAGCAAAGGTCACACTGCAGATCTGGGTTGTCACTGCAGCTTTAAACCCCCTCTGTGTCCCCTCTGTTGTGATATGCAGGTGCCAGTGCCTTCTACCTGTCCTGCTCATGGAATGCAAGTGGTGGGTGTGGAGAGGAGGAGGGCAGCCAGCCAGCACATGAGAAGTACAGGGGAGCACAGGCAGTAGGACCAGGTAGGAATTCCCAGCTTCTCATGTCTCACCTTTGCCATGATTCTCTTCACAAATCAACCAAGGCAAGTTTTAAACTCCATTAAGGCTTTTGCTCTTCCCAGCTCTCTCAGGAGGACTCTTTGTAGATTATTAGAAACCCTCTTCTTTTTTCCAGCCTAAGTATATCTGTGGGCAACATTTTCCTTCTCTTTTCTCATGCCAACATTGGAGTTTATCCAGCTCTTTCCTGCTCATCAGGAAAGATGTGTTTGCAGGTAATGATCCTACCCCATCTTAGACTTCTTGACACACATGGGTCTCTAGCCTTCCCCAGGCAGGTCCCCCTGTGTCTCAGGAAGGATGGGGATCATACATTCTGGGTGATGCCTGGAGATGTTGAGGAGTGTCAGTCTTGGGAGTTATCCCTGCTGGCCACCCCTGCAGGGAATTTCCATTTTCCCATTGATGATGGTTATATTTTTTCCCCACTCTTGTGCCTGCAGCTTCCCTGGAGGACAAGGAGGAAGAGGCAGATGAGGTGTGTGATATACCAGATCCTGTGCAGTTTTGGAACAAGTCATGACCCCCCTTCTCTGAGCTTCAGGCACTATGAGATGCCCCATGACCTACCCTCACCCTCAGTCTCTCCAAACTCACAGCTCTAGGACACTGACCCCATGAACCTTGAGTATTTCTGGATGATGCTACAACTTTACGAGCATTTAATTAATTACACCGCTCCCTATCACTAACTGCCCTGTTTTACTTCTCTAGATGCAAGTCTTGCCTGGGGCTCAGAGGGGACATGGCTGGCTGCCCAGGACTGCCAGGCACCCATGGCCACCCCAGTCTGTACTGTCCTGCTCACCATGGGGCTTTCACCACAACTTCAGCCAAACAGCATTATATTGTGCTGAGAGAAAGTCTGTGTTTTCTGCCTAGCTCTCTATTAAAGCCGTCTGGGAGCGGGGACTGAACGCACTCGGCGTGGCAGGAGCATGATGCAAGAACTCCCTTTTGCCAGAGCATCTTTCTGCTTCTACCTGGGGGTGACGGGGATAAGGAGGTCTCCAGGGGGCACATAGGTACAGATGTTTAATAACATCGGGACATGGGCAGAGTCATCAGCGTCTGTGGCTTAACCACGCACATGTTTATTTTGCTTGGCTCTGACTGAGAAGTGTGCTCCTTGAGGACTTTTCATGAAGCAAAAAATTTATGAGAGAGGATGAAAATTGTGTTTTACTGTCTGAGGTCTCAGTCAGTGCTGTTTCCTCAGATGTTTCAGTAATTCTTCTTGGCAAGGTCTGAGAAAATTTCTCCAATGAAACACAAAATTTAACTTCCATGTTTGGAGTCAGCTGCATCGGCCAGCTACATCCCCAGCAAGGACTGGTGCTCAGAGTAACAATCCAATCCCCTGGGGATTCAAAACAAAAGCAAAACACCTCACAATTCATGTCCAGTGAAAAATAACGTGTACGTGATGTAAAGTGTTATTAGGATTTGATGCTAATTTTAGCGGTCACCTTGGCTGCGTTTGAGGAAGTTGCCGGTGCTGCCAAGAGCAAATTTACCTTATGACGAATGAGGAATCGGAGCATAAAACAAATAAATATCAGCAACACCTATTTTTTTCCCCTTCTCTTTTGGCAGATTGGTGTCATCCAAGGTCACACATTTGTGCAGTAGGAGAACTACTGCCAGAGCTTAGCGCTTTAAAAGCAGGTCTAAGTAAAGAGCAGCATGTTTTTAAGTGCTGGATTTAAAAAGAAAGACTAAAGTCTTGGGTCTCCCAAGAATTCCTGCCCATTGGTTACATTTTCATGGTACCATTAATATGCTTCCCTCCTTTTGCTCAGGCTTGGAAGAAGCTTGCCATGAACTTCTGTAAAAGTTACTGTTTTCCTCCTGAAACCTCCCATGCCAAGTACCAGCTGCTCTATAGTTGACCTTTTTTTCCTGTTCACTGAAAACTTTTGAAAAGTTATGCTCCAAGGAGGAGGAAAAGGAGGATTTTTTGAAAAAATGCAACAAATCTCAACAAGCAGGAAAACATTTTTGTTTCCATCAGCAGTTTTTGGAGAGCAGGAACAGTTCCTGGCTAGCTCTCAGCATAAACTCAAGCCAGGCTCTGCTTGAGGGGAGGCAGAAGCTCCCCGTGGAGATGCTCATCCCAGAATGACCCCAGGCAGGGGTTCGTCTCCGCTTCAGAGGATGGATACCAGCCCACAAGCCTGGGGGAAATAGAGCCATTCCCACATTTTTATGATTTCTTTTAATTACTCCAGGCGGGAGTTGAGAAGCAAAAAGTGTTTTCAGGCTCAGGGCAGTGCAACGATGGGAAGCAGAACATCAGATGCTCATTTCTCCTTGTGCTTCCCAAAACCCAGCACATACCCCCTCCTCAAGTGAAGTTTGCTCGGGAGCAAAACAGACAGGAGCCCTCCTAAAGTGACCCCTGGTCTCTTAGGCTGAAAGCAATGAGAGTCACTGCTGCCCCATCCAAGCTGTTGCTAATTACTGAAAAAAAAACCCCACACCAACATAAACAAAAAACAAACAAACAAAACCACAATCAAGACAAAACTAAAACATACACAAAAAACCCCATACATATGAAAAAAAGAAGGAAACTCTGCTATTAAAAACAGTAATTTTATTTGCATGTAATTCTGGGGTTTTGGAGATGGCCTTTAAAGAATGGGGGAGCTATTTGATTTTTTTTATTTATTTTTTCCCCTCCTCAGAAGAGGATGCGGAAAGGAGATGGGTAAGGTTACAGAAATAACACAACCCACAAAGGGAGGTGGACAGAAAGTTTGGGTTGCATTAAGCAGGAGACATGGGGCACAGACAAGTTTCTAGCAACCCTCAGCAAAATGATAAATGGAAGCTGTAATTTTTATTGTGCAGGGGAGGGAAGATCATTGGTGAGGGAACAAAATAATTAAAAAAGCATAAATTAGAAACATGGCTTGATGTCTGGGAGTAGAAAGAATTTGGAAGCTTAGTTCCAAATTTCTTCTGGAACATGATCCAGGGCAGTGCATGGAGATTACCTGCAAAAAAAAGCTTTCCTATTAAGTCAAGGTTTCTATTTATTAAGTAAAGGTTTATATTAAGTCATATTAAGATATTTCTATTGTCATGTCAAAATGAACTTTATCACAGCTTCATGGATCTAATTCCTGAGAGGGGTGGCCACACTTTGCTTCCCACTGTTGCTGAGCCTGTTTCTGCAGCAACCACTCACACTCAGCTGTTCACACTGAGCTGCTCCAGCCCAAGGTCCCAGCCAGGTCCCATATCTTCTATGGATGTGTCTGCACCACACGTGCACGCAGAATCCCTTGGCCACCAAGGCACATGCAGAACATGCCTTTTTTTAATTGCATTTCAAAAAGGTGAGCATCCTGTGAGGATTTTATGTCTTGCCATATGAACAGAGTGAGTCCAGGTCTGCAGGAGCAAATAAAAGAAGTAGGAATGAACCGAGCATCTTTCCATGACACAATTGCACCCACCACGTGTTCCTCAAAGAGCAGCAGACTCACAGTGCCCCAGACTTTCCAAGTCTTCTCCTGACAGCCAAGTTTGTCTCTAAACCTGCCTGGTTTCTTTAGGTTTGAGTCCATCTACTGACCCCCTTTTTTGCTGCCAGAAATGCATCCACAAGCCAAATTTCCCTGGTAATTGTCCTTTGGATTAACTTGGAAAATTGCATAAGCCCTGGGTTAGGGCTTGGCTGCGTCTCTCATCTGTGCACCTAAAGCTTCATGGGACAAAGACTAAAGAGCTGTGAAATGCAGAGATATAACAGATGCTGACATGTAGTGAAAATACAAGACGCAGGAGCCTAAGATACTAAATCTGAAAAATTAACACGTAGGAGGACAAAAAAGGAGCAATATGTTTTGGTAATCATTCTGAACTGCTGAACCCTTCTCCTGCAGTTCAAAAATCTCTGGTATTAAGCAGATGTCATTCAAGTGATGATTAACACATTACTGAATTTCTCCAGTCGTTTAATAAAAAGTTTTACATAACATGCAGGTAATTGTTTCCAAATGTCAAGGTAACAATGCTGGCTTCTATAGATTGCATTGTTTCTAGCATCAGGTGAAAACCCCTCTTGTTGCCTTGATAGCAGGCAAAGTCTTATTGTGAAGACCCTGCACCCAGCCAGCTGCTTTCTCCATCCCTCCTCTGAATGCCAGAAACAGGTTCAGAAGAGTCAAAGACTTTGAGCTGAAAGTGGTTTTGTCCCTTCAAATGGCTGGAAGGGCAGTAAAAGGGCCTTGTACTCCAAAACTGGCACAGGTGCAGAGCAGAATGATGGAAAAGAGCTTTCAGATCATCAAATCCAACCATCAACCCAGCACTGCCAAGGCACTACTAATCCATGTCCCTCAGTACCACAGCTCCACAGCTTTGAAACCCCTCCAGGGATCATGGGGACTCCACCACTGCCCTGGGCAGCCTGGGACAGGCCTGGACAACCCTCAAGGGAAATAAATTTCTTCTCAGCTCCAAAATAAACCTCCCCTTGGGTACCTTGATGCCAGTTCCTCTTGTCCTGGTGATTGTTCCTTGTGAGCAGAGCCCAATCCCACCTGGCTCCAACCTCCTGTCAGGGAACTGTGGTGAGCCAGAAGGTCTCCCCTGAGCTGTCTTTTTTCCAGGCTCAACAATGTCTTTCCTGTGATTTTTTTAATTATTTTTTTTTTCTTGCTAGAAAATATAATCACTGCTGAGTGCAAGGAGGCAATGGAAGAACAGTCTGGGAAACAGTGGGAAAGTCTGGGCAGCCATGGTGGTGTCTTGCTCTTCAAAGCAGCCTTTGCCCTGAACCCAACCCAATGCTCGAAACCTGACCTCATCCATCATGAGATCAGGAAAAAAAGTCATCCCAACTAGTTTATTTGCTGGGGAACTGTCCCAATGTACATCTGGGCGGAGTTGCTTTGCACCAGTGCAGGATCTCACCTGTTATTTCAGTGTCAGTGTTTGATGTGACTTTTTTTTTTTTTTCGGGCAGCCTTACACGGTCTCTGCTGCAACTGCGGGTAACACAAGCCAGCTCTGCTGACCAGTATCACCACCACAACCCTCGCTGCTGCTGAGCAAGCTGGATTGTCCCATGGTCATGTCAGTGGACAGAAGATGTGTCTGAGGTGCAGATGCTATTGGTGTAGTGCTCTGCAGTAGACCACACACAGCCCAGACCCCAGGAACATGGCCACGTGACTTCGTCTCTCTGTGTTCTAGTTCCTTGGCTGCAGAAGAGGGATTATAACAGTGCTGACCCTTCCTAGACATGTGTGAGCACAGGTCTGCTGATGGCTGAGGATGCACAGGGGGTGATCCTTGTGTGGTATGAATAGCTGTTGGCATAGCCAAGATCCCCAGGTCCCTTCTTAAGACCTTGGGTGCCTGAAGGTAGATGCTGTTTAGGTGCCCTGCAGAAACCGACCTGGCCTCCAGATGCTCTTCCAGCAGGCTCAGGTGTCCCATAGATCCTGACAGCCCCACAATTTGCCCTGAGACCCCAAAGCATCTCACATAGCACCAGATACCTCTGTTTAGGGCCCTGAATCCCACCTTTGTTTCTCTGAGGGGTGAGTTGCACCCAGTGGTAACCACTGTCCTTGGATCTCATTGGTGGCCATCTTCATGCCATGGGCTGACAGGGGCTACCATTTGCAGCACCAGCACTGAGGTTTGAGTGTGTAGGTTTTCCTGCACCTGGGAAGTTTGGGTCTATTCCCATCACTGCTGCTTGTGTCAGTTGCTATGAACAGAATGATTTATGGACCCCTTATTAAAACCATATTTTCAGCCTCAGAGCATGGGGGAACTGGTGGGTGGTACTTAAGGCAACATTCCTAGGGAGGAAGGAGCACCTCCTTCCTGGCTTCTCAACAGAGATGAACAACAACAAGACTGGGTAATAGGCTGGCCCAAATCACCAGAGAGGAGATACTGGAGCAGGTCTAGCCTTGCTCAGGAGGAAAGGATTAGCTAGGAAACATCTCCCACTTCCTCCTGTGCATAGAATCATTCATCAACTGCTTCTGCTCTCCATCACTGTCAGGCACCAAACTTCTGCACATGGATGGGCTGCTCAGAGACAGAGGAGATGGTAACACGGCCTGGGGCAAGGGAAGCAGATGCCAAGGATAGTGACCTGATCCAACCATGCACTTTATGTGAAGGTGCAGCATATTGGAATCACTGATGTGCCTGACCTGTGGCTGGGAGTGCTCTGCATCTGCAAGGCTCTTCTGAGATGAGCTCATCACAGTTTCCAGGAAAATATGCGGAAAACATTTGCGGGTCACCTACTCCCCAACCTTCACACCTGGAGACCTTCTGCCTTCGCCTCTTTGAACCAGCTGCATTCACTTATCACCTGCAGGACCTGGCCCTGCTCCTCCGGACCTGTTCATCATGCAATGCCACATGGGTCCCTCCTGCCTTTTAAGCAGACCAGAGCACCCTATGATGTAATGGCCACACCAGCACAGCATGAACCTGCTTCCAGACTGCTCCAGCACCTGCTGCCGGGAGTGCCAGCACATGCTTGTGTGCATGGACAATAATGGGGCAAGATGAGAGAAACAAAGGGAATCCCAAGCATGGTGGGTGTTAGAAGGGACCTCTGGAGATCATTTGGTGCCACCCCCCTACCCCAGCAGGGTCACCCAGAGCAGGGGGTCCAGCATCGCAGAGTCCAGGTTGGTTAGGAATCTCTCCAGAGAAGGAGACTCCACAACCTCTCTGGGCAACCTGTGCCAGGCTCTGACACCCTCACACCAAAGAACTTGCTTCTGCTGCTCAAATGGAATCTCTTGGGTTCCAGTTTGTGCCTGTTGCCCCTTGTTCTGTCACTGGTAACCAGTGAAAAGAGTTTGGTCCTGTCGCCCCACAGGGTCCTGTAGCTCTTGATCAGCATTGATCAGGTCTGTTCTTAGGCTGCTTTTCAATAGCTGAATAGCCGCAGGGCTCTCAGCCGTTCCTGGGCAGAGGTGCTTCAGTCAACATGCTCAAGCACAGCCCTGTGATGGCAGCTGATGAGGTCATTCAGGATGTCAGTAGCATTACAGGATTTTCAATCAGCATCTACCTGTCCATGGACTGCAGAGTGGAGGTTACCTTTCCACAGGCCAGCAGCTTGGAGAGAGACAGGCTGTGCGGCTGCTAAAATGGCCCGGCAGGATGTCTTGAAATTACTCGATGTCTCTGTGCTGAAAAGCAATACCTGCTGAGATTAAACTGCTTGGCCTCCTTCGCCCTGTCTCCAAGGCAAACACAGACAGTTCTATTCATACCCCCAAGAAATACATATTTCAGCCTCTGATCCTTTTGTGTATGTGCACACACGCTTTGTTTCATCTAACGCCACAGCTCTTGGATGGCTTTTTCATCTCTTCTTGTGCTTTGGACACAGCCTCTTTGAATTCCTCCTTTGTGCTGCCTTCATAAAGAACACCAGTAGCGTTGTTTTTTTATCTCCTGGAACATGAGCTGCTGTAAACCAAAGGGAAAGGTCTTGCTGAAGGAGGGAGAGAGCAGGTGGGACACTGCCGGCTCCATCTCCGCACCAGAGCTGCAGCCCCTCAGACTGTGCCATTTGGCTTTCTCAAGCATTCATGGAGTGCAACAAATTGTCCTATAAAAAAATATTTTTGTTTGTTTGTTTTTTGTTTCCCTGAGGATACTCATAAACTCAGGATTGAAATATCCTACTTCTTAAATGAACAGCGAAGTCCAAGATAGAAGCCATGGCACTGAAATCTAATGTACAATATTCAGATTCTTCCTGCTTCTCTCTTCCTCCCTAAATTTGCATCTGAAGCTTCCTTCTCCAGGCTCTGGAAAGCCCACTGTGTGGGCTTAGCTAAGCTCCCATTTCATGCAACCGCTCAGCAACCGTCACAGAATCCCAAAATTTCAGCATGGTGGGGTTGGAAGGGACCTCTGGAGATTATCCAGTGCCACCCCCCTGCTCCAGCAGGGTCACCCAGATCAGGGGGCCCAGCATTGCAGAGTCCAGTTGGGTTTGGAATCTCTCCAGAGGAGGAGACTCCACCACCTCTCTGGGCATCCTGGGCCAGGCTCTGACACCCTCACACCAAATAATTATTTCCTAATAAAGGAGAAAATATTGTAAGGACATTTCTGCTCATTTTCCAGTTGAGGATTGACGAGAGCTGCTGGCTCAAGTGCCAGACTCAAATGATGTGTTCCAGCCTCTTCTCCATCTCCCTGTGAAGGTACTTTGGGGTGAGGATGGGTACTGCTGCCCCCAGCTTCTTCTTCTCCACACCCAGCTTGGAAGCCATGCTGTGTGTGTACCAGACTGCCAAGGGTGCTTGAGCCCTTAACCAAGGTATTGTCCATCCTGCTGTCTGTGACTGTGCTGCTCACATCTGTGTTTCTTCCTGCCTTTGCCTTTCAGCTCCACAGATTCATCACTAGCTGTTGATAAATCAATTTCCTGGAGATCAGTTGCTTCCCATTTGCCCTGCAAAATGCTTGGGCTGCCTGTGTGGAATGGACACTGCGGAAAGGTCCCCACCCACATGCTTGAGACACTCTGAAAACAGTAAAAAACTAAGGGTCCCATGTTTAGTCCAAGAGAGGGGAAAGACTGGGGGGAACATGAACCTGGGCAACCGCCCTTTTCACTCCTTCTTCCCCTTCCTTCCCACTCCAGCCTTGCTCTGTGCCTGAGGTGACAACGTCCAGGGCAATGTGTGCTTGGGGCTGTATAAGATGAAAGAAAAAACCTCCCATTGCTCTGAATTACACTGATTTTAATTATTGGTACCCTAATTATAAATAATGTGCTAAAGAGAAATTTCCTTATCTGGAAACCTTTTGGCACTGGTTCCCAATCACCCGTCTTGGATTTCTCCCAGACAGGGTTCTGCAAACCACACCATCCTTTCCCTGTTGGGTCTGTTGCTGTGGTGTTTTCCAGTGACCATGCTTGAAGCAAGAACATCTTGTGGTAATACATTGCCCTTGAACCTGAACAGGCTCATGGGTTTTAAGGCATTTGAAACCTGTGTCTGAAATCTATGACTGTTGGCATGCTCTGACCTGAGAGAAGAGATGCTTTGAACTGAGGTGGCTGTTTTGAGTTAAGCAGAGCAGCTCTCCTGGGACACAGTGTCTGGGAGGCACACCCTTCCCAGCTATACCATCATGCCCAGGTAAAAACCAAAACCTCTTATGTTAAAAAATATCAACCTCTGTTTGTCTTGGGCTGCGTGTCTGCCCAGAAGTGGGACCAAGGCTGCTTGGACTTTTGCTTTCCTTTTTGCACATGGCCAGCTGAGGAATGGGTGGTACCAGTCCTGCTAAGGGAGCTGCAGTTCTCACCCTCTGGCACCCAGGGCGGAGGAGGCAGGATGGGAAGGGTTGGGAACAGCATCTCTTCAGCCACATCCGTCTCTTCAGCTGTGCAGACCCCTGAAGACAAATGAACTGGAGGAAGTGTTTCCTCTGCTGAGGGCTCACACCCAGGAGGTTTCTGTTCACAGTGTAGGTCAAGAGTTGAAAAATGAAGAAGGAAAACAGATAGAAAGATCCATCTTCCCTTATGAAAATCCCCACAGAAGGGGGCATTTGGAAGTCATTTTTCACTGAGCCAAGAGCTGTTTCTGGCCCTTTCACAGACATTATTCTTTTCTCAACCCTCTTCGTCTAGGACACAGGGAAGCTCTTTCCCTCCCTTCTCATGGGTGTTGGAAGGGGAGCATCATCCTGGGTGCAAGACACTTGCTGGGGTCCATGGTGGTTTGAGCTTTGAGGCAAGGTGGAGCCCAGTGCAGGCTGAAAATTGCTCCTCTCCTCAGCACACAAACATTTTAAATTATTTAGGGCTGAGATGCAAAAAGAAATGAGCGGCTTGTATTTGTCAGCACTACAGCTTAAGGGGGACAGGATTGAAGGGGGAATAGCCCCATCACCAAGAGGAAGGAGAATTTCAGCATGGTTAAAGGAAATCTATATAAAATTATTTTCTGGAAGGAATTCAATAAAATTATTTTCCTTCTGTGTTTCTGTCTCTCTTCTTCTGGCTTATAAAAACACCTTGGCTCAGCTATTACCTCAACTCTGCCTTTTATTATAAACCCCTCTTAAGTTTTGCAGATTTCATGCTGTTACATGAAAGTAAAATTTTACGACCAGAAGCTGAAATTAGGAAGGAAACTTTTATTGTCGTAGTTGTTGTCACGGGTTGGATTTTGTTGGTAGCCACTTTGTTTATATGTGCTTTATCTAAAGTGCTGCCAGCTCCTCCAGGTCTCAGTGCTCCAGGGTTTTTTTTGAGGAATGCTTGTTCTAAACAGGTGCTAACATGGGGAAAGCTAAGCCAAGGGGATGGGTGATACCCTTTCACCAATACTGTAGTTGCCTTTGAGTGAGCACAGTTTTCATAGCTGTTTCAGAATTTGACAAGCGTGGGAGGGCAAGTGTGTTTCATCGCATGGGACATGGGTCCTGGGTATCTGTCCTGGGAAAGTCTTGTGATTATGTGAGTGAAGCAGCCATACAAAAGTGGGAGCTACTCCCTCCTCTCAGCCTCTCCTGTACATCCAGAGGTGATGGTGATGGTTCTGTTTGAGCCCATGTTCAACACTAGCTGCTTGTTGGCTGGGTAGTGCCAGCAGCCTTTTTATTTCTTGCCATCTCTTACTTTAAATGTGGTGCTTCTGGTTTTTTTCCATTAATTCCTCTCTCATCTGCTGAAAAGTAACAGCTACGAAAGAGTGAAAAAGTGTTCTTAAAGGTAATTTGGTCCTTCCTTCTTAGGTGAGCTGTAGTGAACCTACGGAGTTACTACATCTGAAGGTGCTGAAAGAAGAATCGCATGGTTAGGTGGAAGTTACACTATGAACTACAGTACTCGTTTCTTATGGCACCTTGTCAAGGCAGCTTTGCATCTCCAAGATCCATCCCCAGAGCCCATGTTGCTCTCTAACCCTTGGGACAGATTTAAAGACTCCCTGGACTAGTGAGAACAGCAATGTGGGGCCATCACACCCAGCCCAGCTGTGACTCAAGGCTGGGGCACCTCTCCCTGAACAGCCTCTGCTGCAGCACCTTGGGGATGGAGCAGCCAGAGGACATCTCGGGATATAAGGGCACAGCCCTTCTCTCCCCATAGCATGATGGGGAGCAGAGCTGTGCTTCAGAGACACTTGCTGTGGTTGGGATGGGGGATGTAGGTCAAGCCCCGTGGCCTTTCCGTTTCCTTCCAGCCCAAACGTCTGCAACCTTCTCCTGCCCTTGGAAGATTTACGGAGCAACAGTAAGTATTTCACCAGCTCTTTATTAATAATGCAGCAATAAAAAAGGTGCAGCCTTTCTTTCCAAGGACTTGTGGAGCCCTTAATAATCCAAGAAGGGATTTGGCTCCCCTCAATAGATAGTCCACTGGTGGGTATGTTTTACAGTCCCTTTGTTAGAGCGGGGCTGTTCCCCCATCGTCCAAGTGAGAACTGAGGTTCTGTGATGGGATAGTCCATAAATCAATCTCCTTCTAATCCTTTCCTTTCTACTCTTTACAAACTGGGTTGTGTGTGTGTGTGTGGGGAGTGGAGTAAGTGGGCCAAAGCTTTAACCCTTTGTGCTTTTAGTGGGATCTCCTCCTTCTGAGCAGAGATGACGGTGCGTGGAAGGGGGGCTGTTTCACAGCAACCTTGTAGAAGCAGGTAGCAATTAAACCCTAAATGACAGCTTAAAGAGCTCCTCTGGAAGTTTAATAAGTCCACCACTGTACATAAGAAATAAATCTGGCTGCATTACAATCACTTCAAACTACTTCGGCAGTAAATGCAGAATTCTGCTCTTATTCATCTGTTATATGGGTAATGTTGCTTCACTTCTCGCTTGGTTTCCTGGGCTGGGACACCAGAGGAGGACTCAGTCCAGTATTCAGAGCCAAATCAATGCTGTGAAGATTACAGGTGTGTAGTAGGGAGGTGGGGTGATACAGAGCTTTGGTTTGGGGCCACCTCAAGGCCAAAACGAAACACTTGTGGGTCTTGTGGATGTGAAGAAAATGAGTCAAAAGCCAAAATCTCCTTTTGCTCTGTGGCTGGTGATGTGTCAGGCTCTTGGAAGATATACTGCATCCTGGCTATCTGAAGGCTATTTACAGATGCAGAGGTGATAGGGGAACTGAATCAAAAACAAAAGGCAAGACAGTGCTGTTGGTCCTTGGGTGTCTGTGCAAACACCTTCCTTGAGGCCACGTTTTAGCAGATTGCACTGATGCTGTCATATTGTGACACCAAACTACCATTTTATCCTCCCAGTGCCTGGTGGAGGTCAGAAACAGGTACAGAGTCCATAAGTGGTCACCTGACATCTGTGGTTCAGATAGAGAATCTGGGACCAGAGCTTGTGTGTTGTTTGATCTGCTAAACCATAGTTTCCAATCCCTACCTTACACCTGCCCACTCTGGGACATCTCCACACCAAAGAGAGACAGGAGCAAGCCCAAGGCAGGATCTGGCCAGCAAGGGGCTGCCCCTTTCCCCACTCCAGCTGCACACATCTCCATTACAGAGGAATTGCAACAATTGAAAAATGAACTTTTTGTTCATTTCATCATAAAAGATCCCGGACTTTTTAAGCCCAGCTTTATAAACAGTGATGAAAGGTCCTGCAACGGGCAGAGGTCTGCTTTTGAAATTGAACAAATTGTTGTTTTATGGTTCCCGTGTGTGGGGGGGTCCTGTAAATCTCCAAGCATTTAACGCATCTGTTCTTTTCCAACCCCACTACCAAGCATCTCAAGGAGGAGAGGGAGAAATATCTGACATTTCCTGACATCAGTTGCTCTCATGGCCCACGGGAGTTCCTCAGAAAAGTTTTTAAAGTAATATTTATGGATGATCCTGGTGAATCAGGCCCTAAAAGGTACAGAGAAAGGGCTGTTGTTCATTAACGTTTGGAAACTGTGCACTGAGGATTTCCCTGTGGAGGGGCAGAAGAAATAGAGTGGAAGTGAAATAGCTTTTGAGTTAATCCTGTCTTTTTTAACATTATTGTTGTTGGTAAGAAATGGGAACCTTATTTTGGATGAAGTTTAAAAAAAGAAATAAATAAAAAATAAAAGTACATTTTTGGGATGGTTTTCCTCAAAATGTTTTCCTTTCCAATATTCCATAATGAGTTCCCTAGCAAGGATATTTGTTCTTGCTGATATAGGGATATGTGGTTGAGTTTTGGTCTTCGTGCATACACATGTTGATACTAAACCAACAGTATGTCTGTTCAGGTTAATAATCTAGGGCTAACATCAACCTGGTGGTTATTCGTGAAGATAACTTCCTTAGCACCACAAACCATTGAGTTTGCATTTGAATAAAATGTTTTTCAAGCTTGGCATTCACAATGGCTTTCATGTGATCTTCCGCAAGTTAAGCTTCCCCACCTCAGTAAACACCAGATCTTTCACCCAGACTTGTAAAACCCCTTAGCAGTTATTTAGGATTCATTACTGGAGTTTTATGAACAAGAAAACTGAACACAAGGAGGAGGGATGGTTTGGTAGAGCACGTGTGGAAGAGCCACCTGGGGTTTCTGCTTTCATTGCCTTTTCCTAAGGGCAATGCTGGTGCCCTTGTGAGTCAGTTAAAAGCCTCCTGTAGACTTCATTGATAAGACAAACTCCCCCGAGGTGAGCCAGGGTTTGTCCTTCAACCTGTTTATGTAAAGTAGCTTTGGGACTGATTTATTACAGTGAATGCATGGAAAAGATAAGGCCACACATGCTCTTTGAACTGCCTGTTTCTTTCAGTGTAACGTCTTGAAGCTTATCTGAGTGTGCCTGAGATTAGAATTAACCAGAGGGGAAAAAAAGGTTTACTGCCAAAACAGTGCACCCTTTGTAATGCCCAGGGTTTGAATTTCTTGAGACTTTTCCTGTGACCCTGCACGTCCAGCTACCAGAAGGTACCACCAGACTCCTGTGACTCCCCACACCTCCCCATGTAGGAATGGCACTTTCTTGGCATCTTGTAGCCTGCTCTTCAGGCAAGCAGAGGACCCATACTGCTGTTGGATGGAGTGCATGGGGTACCTTTGGGTCCAGCTTAGCAATGACAGGGTCAACAGCAGCCACACATTGTTGCTGATGGCAAACCTACACCATTCTAGGCTGCCATCCTTATGGTCCAGGTGGTAGCATCAGTGAACAAAGCCTCTGAAATTGTCAGCTTTGGGTCCACTGTAAGAGTGGAATGACTTGAAAGTAACTGAGCCTCTGCACAAGGGGTTTTGGACATGCAGAGACATGTGGAGGCAGAGACGTTCGTACCCACAAGGACTCCAGTAATGATTTACATGGAGAAGTAGCTGGCCCACTCCTCTTTTTAAGAGGTCATGTACCAGACAGATGCAAACAGCTGGGAACAACCAAGTAGTGAAAGTGCTTCCTTCTTATCATAAGACATCTCACCTTCTCAGTGTGCATCAGAGCTGTGATACCTCTCGTGTTCCTACACAGGGGCCATCAGCAGCCAGAAGGTCCTACTCACACACATTCAGCAAATCCTTAGGCAAAGAACTGCTCTTGAGTCAGCTCCTCTGCTTGTCTTTGTGTGTACTTGTAGAAGGCAAGAGGTGAAGAGCTCAGACTGGGCAGAACAAACCTCTCCTCCAAGTGCCCATGATAATGAGGCCCAAGAGAGGCAGCAGGCAAGAAGATTTTTTTTTACCTGACATGCTGAGATACAGTTGCTCTGCCTTGTCCTCCTTGTCCTTGGAGGTTAGAACCCCAAAGTATGTGCTGTTAACTCTTTGCTCATGACACCCACATGTTTCCAACATCTCTGTTAAAAAGAAACCTCCACCTCTCTCCCTTGTTTCGTTTTCGCTGAGACTGTGCTTGGAACTGTCATAAATCTTGCCCAAATATAACACTGGCTGCTCTCCCAGCTGTGGGCGTTGTGACTTCTGCACAGGGAAGGGAAAGCTGCGAGCTGATTGGTTTCATGGCAGAGTTTGGACAGCTTTGGCACCCCTCCATTCCTCACTGATACCAAATTTACAAGGGTTCCTCTTTCTATATTTTCACTCTTCTCCTGGGATTACCTCTGCCTCTCTGAGGCCTTGTCTCTGGAAGGCCACAGCGTTTTCTTGGCACAGCTGCCTGCAAAGTGTGGCACGTACAAGCCAATAAAAGTAACCAATAAACTCAGTGACTTTTCTTTGCTGCATGTGGTCAAGGCAGCACTGCTTCCTTTGGGATGACATTAAAATGCATCAGAGAGGATGAGACTCAGATCCTTTCCTGTTTGATTTTTCCATCTGTGTGAGAAGGGTTCTGAGATATATTTTTTTCACAAAGGAAAATAGTTATGGAGACAACTCCTGGTAGCGGGGAGCTCATCCTGGGGTCCTTGCTTTGTTAACCAGCCCTTAAGTCAGTGGTGGCTCATCAAAACCGGAGTGGAAACCAAGAGCTTGATGCCCAGCTGGTGCAAATAAATCAAACCCTTATGTTTTACTTGAGCTTGACATCCACAGCTCACCTGGGCTGGTAGCTCCCTTGCATGCTCCTGGTGGGAGGCATTATAAGGAGATGAAGGGCAAGTTCTTTCTCTTGGAAATCCTTCCACCTTCTCTGTGCAGAGAGGAAGGTCATTGAGAGAGCTGAACCCTGATTGATCCATTTGAGTTGGAGGACCTTTGAAACAAGGAACTGGCTTGGCCTCTGGTAGTGTGGATTACCTTCCTAGCCCAGTAGGGTGAATCAGGAGGAAAAAGTACTAGAGTGGTGAGAATAACCCAGCCCATCATAACAGCCTGTTCCAGGGGGAAAGAGCAGCAGAAGACATCCTGAGATGCTACCAAGGGAGCCTTGACACTGCTCTGAGGATCCAGCCAGCCTGGAAATGCGATATACTACTGGCTTGTAAGAGCCCCAGGAATTAACATTTTGTGTGGTGCTGGTGGGCCCAGCTGTAGTCTTTGGGATGGGGAAGCTCTGCTGCTGGCTGCAGCCCTACTGAGGACAAGGGACATCCTTTGAGGTCCGCTATGGTAAGTCACATAATGTCCTAGGGCAGTAATAGAATCACAGACTGGTTTGGGTGGGAAGGGACCATTCAAGCTCATCTGCTCATACCTCCCCCCTGCAGGGAGCAGGGGCATCTGCAACTAAAGCAGGTTGCTCAGAGCCCCAGCCAACCTGACCTTGAGTCCTCACATGGGACCCTGACTGCAGCTCAAGGCACAAGGACCCCCTATGGGGTTGATGACCTGTATTACTTCAGCAGGAAAGATGCTTTTCTCTCTACCTGGGTCTGGTGGCCAGTTCATTATGGGGAACAGGGACCTTTCCATCCCCTTAGGAGCCCAGAAGACTCCTCACTCGGCCAACCCTTTGTCTTGGTACCATCCTGGCCTTTCTGCACTAAGATGCTGTCAAATAAGAGGGGTGGGGGATGCTGTCTAAGACTTGTTCAGAGCCTTTGTTAGATAAATCCCTGTGGAATTTAATTTAAACAAGCTGACACCAGTATGAATCATGTCGGCATTACCAGCTCTTGAACACTTCCTACCAACCACCTGCAGGGATCCTGCTTTCTTTTGTTAAGGATAAAAGCACCGAAAAGAGTTTTAAAAACTCTGTCCTGAAATAATACACTTTTTTTGTTGTTGTCCTTCTACACCGCCACCCCCCCCCAACTCCTCCACTCCCCCCTCTTTTATTAGAGGCAGTGTCTGGTTCCCAGTAGAAAGTGCCTCACCTCCAGCCCAGTAATCATGGGGCGATACCTTCACAGTGGTGTCTCATCTGTCTGCAAGCTGGACAGATCAGATGTACGCAGACAGGATGGTGAGCTAGGGGAGCAAGAAAGGATATATGGAATTGTATGGGAAGGAGGAAGGAAACAGAAGGAAAGGCTTCCATGAAAGAGAAGGTGACAACACTGTGTTTACAGGTATGTCCCTGGGTTTAAGCGAAGGCTCCTAAATACTGCTGGGACACAAAGTCAGGCTACTTTCATAGAATTGTTGAAGTTGGAAATGACCTTCAAGATCAAGTCCAACTGTCTACTAAATATTATCAGGATCACTAAACCATGTTCTCATGTACTACGTCTGGACTTTTTTTGATACCTCCAGGGATGATGATTCAAACCCCTCCCTGGGAAGCCTGTTCCAAGACCTCACCAGTCTCTCAGTAAAGAAATTATTCTTGATATCCAACCTAAACCTCCCCTGATGCAACTTAAGCCCATTTCCTCTCATCCTATTACTAGTCACCTGGAAGAAGAGACCAACACCCACCTCACTACAGCCTCCCTTCAGGTAGCTGAAGAGAGCAACAAGGTCTCCTGTCAGCCTTCTTCAGACTAAACAACCCCAAGTTCCTCAGCCATTCCTCATAAGACATTTTCTTCTGACTCTTCACCAGCTTAGTAACCCTTCTCTGGAACTCAATCCAGCACCTCAGTGTCTTTATCCTGTGATGTCCAAAACTGAACTCAGTAAACTGCAGGCTTACCCAATAAGCTGCAGTGCAATGCACTTTCTTTTCTGATCATCAGCTTTTCAGCTGCAAGCAATGTCCATGAGGCATTGTGTCTGTTCCTGAGCTTTAACTGAAGAGTGACATCTCTGAAGAGGGAGTGGAGCGATCAGTAGTAAGCATGAAACATTTAAGATTGCAGAATTCAAAAGGATAAACATTATTCGATACCTTATTTATAGGGCACCACAGGGGAAAGGTAAAGGTTTCAGAAAAGAAAGAAGCACTTTAATTTTATCTGGAGATTTTCCAACAATAAAATCTAATCCATCATTCTCTCCATGTGACTGCTCTTAATGAAAATTTAGAGGCTGTGACTGAAATTTAGAATTCACAGGGGATACTATTAGGAAGATGTCTAGCAGCTATGCAAAACCTGTTATATCATAGCCCCTGCCAAAGGCCATGGAAGAGTGGAGTGTGAAAAGGACAGCTTTTATTTTGGCGTGCTGAGGCTCTGCAGCACCCAGCCTTCCTTGCCTGTGGTGATTTCACAAGAAATGTTTTTTGGCCCATTTTCATTCACTTTTTACCCGAAGCACCTTGTTCTCCCTGAATTAGCCACTCCATGGTGACAGGAGCTGTCGATCTCCTCTCATGCAATCTCTGCCTTTTTTACCCAGATTTATTGATCACAGTTAAGAGTTTCCCAAAAAAAAAAGAGAACAAAACTATTTTCTGTACTGTTTTCTTCATAGACTGAGAGGAGAGCCTGCAATGAGGCAAAGGGCTATTGGACACCATCCCAGACTGCTTGATGGGCTTGGTGAGGGGTGCAGCACCTGCACAACTCTGCTGGACTTTTTCATGGGCCTTCTCCTCAGACCAACACCAGGACGGCTCTGCCTGGCCAGCAACAAGGTACTGCCAACTGTTTGGTGGGGTGGTAGTTGTGATTGTGTATTGACAGCTCCCTGACAGAAGATTGGAGCCAGGTGGGGTCAGACTTTGCTCACAAGCAACAAATCACGGGGCAAGAGGAAGTGGCCTCAAGTTGACCCAGGGGAGGTTTAGGTTGGAACTGAGGAACAATTTCTTTCCCTTGAGGGTTGTCCATGTCTGTCCCAGGCTGCCCAGGGCAGTAGTGGAGTCCCCATGATCCCTGGAGGGGTTTCAAAGCTGTGGAGATGTGGTGCTGAGAGACATGGTTTAGTGGTACCCTAGCAGTGCTGGAGGAACAGATGGACTCAATGATCTGAAAGGTCTCTTCCAAGCAGAATGATTCTATGATTTTCTTGATCATCACTTGGATGAAGACTGTTCCAATGCCCTGCACGTGGGCCAGGCAGCCCCAGTTATTGCTGGTAATTGAACACGTGTTCTGTCCAGACTCCACCAGTCCCATCAGCCTGTGGTTGGTGCTGTGCAGAGCCAAGTAGTGCCTTTCAGCCGAGGGTGACCCCGTGGGGAAGGTTGACCATCTCTAATCATTACCAATCCTCTGCGCTTTATTTTTAATCAAAGCAGATCACCAGACTGTTTCCAATACTTTTTAATGGTCAAAAAGGGGCTTCGATTATAAAGACAATAATGGTAAATTATTTAAGGGCTGGGATGTACATCATGAATCAGTTTAATACCAAAGTCACTGCCAATTATTCAACTGATTCAAAATGAGACTCCATCACAAAATGTTAAATCACAGGATAAATCTGTCCTGGGAAGGGCTTTAGTAATCAAAATTCTATCAAAGCAGAAAAAAACTTTTCTAAAAGTGGGGGGGGGCGGGAAAGCTTACAGCTTAAGCCAGGCATTATATAGTAATGCCAGATGTTAAACAGTTGACTTAAATTATTGGCAACTATCAAATTCAAGATACTAATACTACTGGTTGCAGAGCTATGCCACCAAGTTTGTAATCTGTGGAATGAGCTTAAATATTCCTTTAATTTTCTGCCTATGGATAACAGGCAATTTGGATTAGCTTCCGCAGAATAATAACCTCCTAATTCTCAGCAGATGAGTATAAGCCTTCTGCAACATCAAACAACCAAGACCATGCTTAATATGTAACCTTTAATGGCAGATGTTTTTAAATTATATGACTCCACTGGAACCTGTATAATTAAGGAGAAGAAATGCCTGAAACCACTCTGGCTGCCTTGCAGACAGCAGAAGGCACCTATAGCTTCCTCCCCATTCCTTCTCACTGCTCACAAATGCAGGAGAATATATTTTTGAAAAAAAAAAAAAAAAAGTTTGCAGATCTGCATGTCAATCCTCTCTACCCCAAAAATTTGACTTTTAAAAATGTTGCCATGAATACCCGTGGGTGGAGAACGATGTCCCAAGATCACTTGGAGCAGGAGCTCTCTCCACACACATCTCTGCCCATTTGGCTTCTCAATTTCTTACAGTGGCTCTGAATTATTTTTTTTTTCCCCTCTCCTTCCTGCACTCCTCCCATCCCACATCACCCACCATGTCCCTGTTTGCCCAGCAGGATCTGGGGGCCAGGACTGACATAGTTATTTGTGCAGCACCCAGCCTGTCATACGAAATCCTTTGTAACTCCAGACAGGTATCCTGCAACAACCCTCCCTTGAGCCACCAGTGACCACTTGCCACCCATGGCCAGAAAATGGGATCTGGGCACCTCCTGACTCAGTCCAGGATGAGTGGGGGCTGTCTCATCCCCCAAGCATCTCAGGCACACATCTTTCCCTGCTGCCTTTGCAGCATGACCATAAGACGAGGCTCCTCACACCTTGCAGTATGAGATTTGTTGTCTCTCTGAGCTGGGCTTGGGATATGTTAGAAATAAGTGGGGCAGAGTCAAATCTTGGCCTGTTCTCCAGCCCATTGCCCATTGGTGTGTGTAATGTAAATATTAAAGAGTCCCCAGCACAGCCACAAACCTGAGTGGCCTGTGAGCTCCTGGAGGCACGAGGAGAGCCCCTCAGCCTGATCTACTTGCTACAAACTGCAGTAAAATGTCCTGAGAACCTGGGCTCAGGCTGAAGTAACAAAACTCGGCTCTTCAGATGAGCCAAAGTCCACATTTGCTTTTGGTTTGGGGTGTTTGTTTTAATTTGATTTGGGTTGGGGTTTTTTTGTTTGTTTGTTTTATTGTTTTTGTTTTCCTCTTTTCTTGCTACAGAGCTGCATTTGAGAGCATCAGCAGCAGGGTTGGGTTCGTTCCTGCCTCTGTACTGGGGGCAAGGTCCTTTGCTTAAAGGCTGGAAGATGGGTGAAATGGTGGTGAGGAAAGGGTCAAAAACTCATCCCCCTGCCCTCGAGCAAAAGAAAAATGTTGGCAGAGCGAACCCTGCCACAGGAATAAAAGGTTGTCCTGACTGTTCATATTACTCCACATGGGGTGAGTAAAACTGTCGGTCAGACTGAAGCATCTGATATACAAAGGGGAATAAAAACTCATTAAAGGTCTAAAAGGAAACCCTATTAAAATACCAAATAGAAAATGGAAGAGACTTGATCACCCTAGTGCTAGTGTCAAGGTTTGAATGAACCTGACTTTTCTTTTTTTAATTATTCTTCTTTTTTTTTCTTTTTTTTTTCTTTTTTTCTAAAAGCAGAGAAAATGTTTTGTGGAAAGCCAGGTGGGATGAGGGGCAGGTAGAATGTCAAAGAGCACTGATAATATTTCAGAATCTTACTCAGAGCTTGAAATGCAAAGGGGATTTAGTCAGCTTTCGACAAGGAGGAGAGTGCTAGCAGATTTTTGAAGGCATTCCAACGAGGTTCATGTTCATCTGTTTCTTAAATCGAGAGCTCTTGGCTGTGGCTGTGTCAAGGTAGGGAGCATCTCCACTTCTCCTCCACTTCTCCCTTCTCCCACCCAGGATGCAGGCTGGCCAGTAGCCAAAGGCGAATTAGTGCCAATGGGTCCTACCCTGGTCCTGCTGTTGTCCCCCTGAAAAACCAACAAAACAGACCATTTTTACAAGTCCTGAAATGCCCTGAGAATGGTCTTTTTCATGGCATCTCATGCTACTTTATTTGGTCTTGGGGAAGGAAAGAAATTACAAGGGCAAAGAGCTAAAAGAGACATTTTCTTTCAAGCATTAAAAAAACACATCGTCCTGGCAGTGCTGGAAGCAATGAAGCCTGGTTTCCCATAGCTTCATGCCTCATGGTTGATGGACTTCTAAATGGGTTGTACTGGGGCTGCAGCAGACTTTCACCCCTCCCTAGAAACCAGAAAAGCCATGTGAGAGGAAAAAAGACATGACATCTCACCCAGAGTAATTCCTGCCTGATCAGCCACCCCACAGTCCCCTATTTAGGAACTTTCTCTTGTCTGGACTCTCTGGTGTCTCATAGGTGTGAATGCTACCAAGGCTCCTCTGTGGCTTGGGAACTTGTATCCCATCTCTTCCTGGATTTGTGGTTTTCTGATTGTGGTTGGACTCAGGGGAGGCATAATTGGACGGTTTCTCTCTCACACAAGCACACATCTACTACCATGACACTTTTAGGAATGTGTGATCTTTGGGATTTCTACCTGCTGTCAGTAATTACTGGGGTTTTGCTGTGCAGGAAACAGGCACTCATACTTTCACTATCACCACAGAAATCTCCTTTCCTCACCAATCCAGGATTCAAGTAAACACTTGATTCTTTAGTTGAGGGCAGAGAGTTGCTAAGGCACGAGCTAACCAGTTTTCCTTGCTCTGCTACCATTTTTTTTTTCCTCCTGCACAGGGTTTTGTTGTTTAATGATTGTTTTTCTCAACCCCTCCTCTTGGATCTTGTTTTTTGGAGAAAAAGGAAAGTTTCCTCCCATCTCAGCAGCATCAGGATACAAACAGGGCCTTTAATTCACTCACACACACACATTATAATCACAGAAGTCCTGTTTCTTTGTGAAACCTGAGCAGAGCTGATTCCATACAGGAGATGATGCTTCATCAGCCCATTGCAGTGCATTAGGAAGCCCTCCAAAGATGAAAGCAAGGGGGAGAACCCACCTTCTTGTCATCATGGAATGTTTGCCCACTAACAGAGGCAACGAATCTGCAGAGAAGCCAAAGGTAACTAGAAAAGACTACATCTCTTTTCTCAGAAGCTCAATTTTAAGAATCTCTTTTACAGTTCCAACACTGAACATCTTTTTTAGACAAACTTGAAATCAGAACCATGATGTGAGTCAAGTCCAAGTGCCTGGAAAGACCTGTGGCATCTTGGTTAGGCCCAGCAGACTGATGGATTAGCACCTGACAGTATGGAATTGTTCAGAGGCTTTTCCCAGTCAATCGATCCATCCCAAGCCTTTCATCAGGTACAAATGGGCCTTGGACATTCAGCAGAATGAAGTAGCAGTAAATATAAATGGGACATGAAAATTTTTGTGAACAGACAATTTAATGGTCTATTTGCTCTACAGCTCTGCTCTTGTAGTCAGAGAGAAATTCCTCTTTTACTTCAGGAGCTAATGGATGGAAACCCAATTATCTGGCCCTCAGCTGCTCATTCCCAGAGAGCAGATGTCTTCTGCACCTTCAGGTAATGCCCTGACTTGGTTCAGATTGTTCCTTGTCAGGCCTCCTGGAAGAACTGATGTGGATCCCATCTGGGACCCTTCCAAGCCTGTAACATAAACCAAGAGTGTGGAAGGGCTTGGGGAGGGAATGATTAGGGAAGGGATTATCCCCCAGTACTGGGCATTGGGAAGGCTGCCCCTCAAAGCCTGGATTCAGTTTTGGGCCCCTCACTCCCAGAATGACATCAAGGGGCTGGAGCATAGCTAGAGAAGGGCAACAGAGCTGGGGATGGGTCTAGGGCACAAGTGTGGTGAGGAGCAGCTGAGGGACCTGGGGTTGTTCAGCCTGATGAAAAGGAGTCTCAGGGGAGACCTTCTGACTCTCAACACTTCCCTGACAGGAGGTTGGAGCCAGGTGGAGTTGGGGTCTGCTCAAAGGGAACAACTGACGGAAGAGGAAATGGCCTCAAGTTGCTCTGGGGGAGGTTTAGGTTGGAGCTGAGAAACTATTTCCCTTGAGGGTTGTCCAGGCCTGTCCCAGGCTGCCCAGGGCAGTGGTGGAGTCCCCATGATCCCTGGAGGTGTTTCAAAGCTGTGGAGCTGTGGTACTGAGGGACATGGATTAGTGGTGCCTTGGCAGTGCTGCTTGATGTCTCTTCCAAACAGAATGATTCTGTGATTCTATTAAATGATAGGCAAAGTCCCAACAGCCCATAAGAGCTTTACTGACACAGTGTTGTTACTTCTTCATGTTTCGTCTTCCAACCTGCAGGTAATAATTAGCTATATTCTACTCCTTTATTTTGAGCTTACCAAGCATACCTTCATATTCTTGATTCCTGTAGTTTTACTCCTAGGCCTGGCAGCTGACAAATGTGACCCAACACTGCCAAGCCCCGGCAGAGTTCCTGCTGACTTTGTGCAGAGGCAAAGCAGCCTGTGCTGTGTGAGGTGGTGAGAAATCTCTTGCTCTGGGCCTGAAACATGAGCAGAAGAATCTGTTTGCACTTCTAGGTGAGTTTTGAGCTCTTTCTAGCACTAGATGGACCAGCTCTTGCTGACCACTGAAATGGATTGAACACCAGTCTAGGGATTGGTCCTCTCGCTGGGACTGTGGGAGTTCACTGGAAGTTCTTTCACTTTTTTATTCATAGAGTTTATGGCTCAGAATGGGGCATTATGTTTGACTTACGGGTTCAGGGAGCAGAAGAGCTGTCATTTCACACACCCCCATGCAGAAACCTGACTTACAGTATGAAGCCCATGAAGCAGAAGCCTATGATGTCAATCCCAGACCTTGAGCTTTGCTAGGTCTGGGCACCAAATCTGACATGGCAGAGCAGACTGAGCTCAGGTGATGTGAAATTTAACCAACAAACTTATTTTACACCCACGAAACTAAAACTAGGGATGCCTATGCCAACTCTTCATCTATATGGAGAGGAAACACCAATGTCACTGTGTTTCGGCTGAGGTGCAGCACTGAGGTCCTGACCATATGTAACCATAAGATCATGTCATAGGACTTGTGCACAAGAGTGGAAGTTTAGGAAAAAGTCTTCTGGCCAAGAGCCAGTTCTGCTTTGATTATTTCTCCTGCTATCTCGAATCATAGAATGTTTAGGGCTGGAAGGGACCTCCAAAGGTCATCTAGTCCAGCCCCCCTGCAGTGAGCAAGGACACCCTTAACTAGACCAGGCTGCTCAGAGCCTTGTCCAACCTCACCTTGAATTTCACCAGAAATGGTGCACCAACCACCTCCCTGGGAAGCCTATTCCACTGATCCACCACCCTCAAGGTAAAGAACTTCTTCCTGATATCCAGTCTAAATCTACTCTTCTCTAATTTAAGCCCATTACCCCTCATCCTTTCACTACAGACCCTTGTAAACAGCCCCTCTCCAGCCTTCCTGTAGGCCCCCTTCAGGCACTGGAAGGTGGCTATAAAATCGCCCAGGAGCAAATACTTCATTTCATCACTTAAATTGCTCTGGTGAGTTACCAGAAGCTGCAAAAATGCCATCACACTATGAAGGCAACCATAGGAAAGACACTATATTGATCCTCAAAGTGCTCCACACGTCTCAAGCCAGGACACCTGTTTATGTGGTGGCTTTACATACGTCACTGGACACAGAGACACTTCAACTGTTTGGCCCAAACATGTTGAAGGCTCTGAAGACATTTGAGATTATTCATGGAATGATTATTCATTTGCAGGAAAACTTTGTTTATTTATCTATTGTTTTTTAAAAACAGGATTATTTCAGTGGCTGCCAAGGGAACAAGGTGAGGGTCTTAATGGTGCTGTCTCAATAGTTCCTAATATAAATTAATATTAAAAATCCTAAGTAATAATAATAGTAATATTAAGTAATGCACCTCATTTTTGGCAGTTCAAGGGCAGTTTCTTCTTAAGATAAATTACTTTCTAGACTTTCCTTACCTAATTGCTAACATTGACAAATTCTCTGAGAATTAGTTAGCAGCAGCTTCCCAAACAGGTGCTATTGCTCTGCTGTTAATTTTTAACTACAAATACATTGTACTTGTTGATCTGAACCAGAGAAAGGACCTTATTTTCTTCACAGCCCCACCCCCTCATCCACTTTTTCCATACAAAAATCACTTTTTCCCATAGAAAAAGTGATCACTTTGCCAATAGTCTATTAATACAGTGCATCTTTACATCTTCAGCTTTCTATGTTTTCAGAATTCCCATTTCTGAGGGTTTTTTTCTGGCTGGCTGGGGCCTGTCTGAGTCTGAGTGGAGCTCTGGTACCATCTAGTGTTGCTGGGGAAATCATCGACTGCTGGATTTGGCCTTTTCCTTGATGATCTCCTGCTGGGTTTGCAGTAGGAACCGCCTGTCATGACAGAACATGATGATCACATACAGCAAAAACATTTCCTCTGCCAGCAGCTGCTGTTCTGGCCATGGGGGCCATGTCCTGGCCTGACTGGAAGGAAATCCCACTATATGTGAAAATCAGGTTTGTGACCTCCTGAGGAAACTGTACATAAGTCTATGGGACCTGCCGAGATGCATCCCAGAGTTCTGAATGAACTACCAGATGTAGTCACCAAACCACTCTCAATAATATTTGAGAAGTCATGGCAGTCAGGTGAAGTCCCTAGTGATTGGAAGAAGGGACATTACACCTACCTTTAAAAAGGGTAGAAAGGAGAACCCTGGGAACTACCAACCTGTCAGACTCACCTCTGTGCCTGGGAAGATCATGGAGCAGATCCTCCTAGAAAGCCTGATAAGGCACATGGAGGGCAGGGAGGTGATCAAGGACAGCCAGCATGGCTTCACTAAGGGGAAATCCTGCCTGACAAACCTAGTGGCTTTCTATGACAAAGTGACTGCATCAGTGGATAAGGATGACCTATAGATGTGATCTGTCTGGAGTTCTGCAAGGCCTTTGACACAGTCCCCCACAACATCCTACTCTCCAAGTTGGAGAGATACAGATTTGATGGGTGAACCATTCAATGGCTAAGGAATTGGCTGGATGGCTGCATCCAGAGGTTAGTGGTCAATGACTCAAAGTCCAGATGGAGAATAGTGACAAGTGGTATCCCTCAGGGGTCCATACTGGGGGCTGTGTTGTTTAATATTTTTATCAATTATACGGACAGTTGGATCAAGGCACCATCAGCAAGTTCACAGATGACACCAAGCTGAGTGGTGCTGTTGATACACCAGAGGGACAGGATGTCATCCAGAGGGACCTGGACAGACTGAGCCCAGGTGAACCTCATGAGGTTCAACAAGATCAAGTGCAGGGTCCTGCACCTGGGCTGGAATAATACCCGCTATCAATCCAGGCTGGGGGATGAGGTGACAGAGAGCAGCCCTGCAGAAGATAGACTTGAAGCTGGACAGGAGCAGCCAGTGTGTACTCGCAGTCCAGAAGGCAAATCGCATCCTGGACTGCATCAGAAGCAGCGTGGCCAGCAGATGGAGAGAGGTTATTCTGCCATTCTACTCTGCTATGGTAGCACTTCATCCAGCTCTGGAACCCTCAACACAGGAAGGACATGGACCTGATGGAGCAGGTCCAGAGGAGCGCAACAAAGATGATCAGGGGGCTGGAACACCTCTCCTTAAAAGGGCAGGAGCTGGGATTGTTCAGCCTGGAGAAGTCTCCAGGGAGACCTTATAGCCACCCTGAGGAAGCTTATAAAATATTGGAGAGAGCTTGTTTACAAAGGCCTATAGTGAAAGCACAAAGTGCAATGGCTTTAAATTAGAAAGGAGTGGATTTAGATTAGAAATAAGGAAGAAGTTCTTTACCACTAGAGTGGTGGAGCACTGGAACAGGTTGCCAAGGTAGTTGGTTGAGGCCCCATCCCTGGAGATATTTAAGGTAGGGCTTGAGGCTCTGAGCAACCTGCTCTAGTTGAAGATGTCCCTGCTCTCAGCAGGGGGGTTGGACTAGATTACCTCTAGAGGTCCCTTTCAACCCAGACATTTCTATGATTCTATGAATCACACAGAATCCCAGCATGGTGGGGTTGAAAGGGACCTCTGAAGATCACCTGGTGCAACCCTCCTGCTCCAGCAGGGCTACCCAGAGTAGCGGGCCCAGCATCGCAGTGTCCAGGTGGGTAGGGAATCTTCTGAGGAGACTCCACAACCTCTGAGCAGCCTGGGGCAGGCTCTGATACCTTCCCCCCCAGCATCATGAGATTGAGAGGCCCCATGATCCCTGGAGGGGTTTCAAAGCCGTGGAGATGTGGTGCTGAGAGACATGGGATAGTGCTAGGGTAACGGTCACAAGCAACTCCGCGGCTCTAAGCGGTCCCTGCGCAAAAGCCCCGCCCCTGCCCTCATCAAACATGGCACCCCCTCGCAATCTCCGCCACTCGCTCCAGGGCGGAAGTCGCGTACGAAACGTCACTGAACCGACGCCCTCCTGGGGTCACCGCCCCGGAAGCGCTCGATCGTTCAAAGAGTGGCGGGAGCGGCTGGGGCTCGGCAGAGCCGCAGCGGGGTTGGGGGTCTGCGGTGAGGGACCGG
>JANHGL010023406.1:0-64742 GCA_024611195.1 Ceyx melanurus | reverse complement strand
CAGAGCTCTGCCACCCTCACTGAGAAAAAGTTCTTTCTTGTGTTGACCCTAAACCTCTTGTGCTCCAACTTGCACCCTTTGCCTCTCGTCCTGTCATTGGACGACACTGAGAGGGGCTTGTGGCACTCGGTGCCATCACATGGCTCTGAATGGGTCTGAAGTCTGTGTCTAGTCCTTCACACTGCCAGTGATGCTGGAGGCGGGGAGGCAGGCTTGTTTTTAACGTTTCTGTGGTAATGCTAACAGTAAATCATGTGCCCTAAACATATAACAGAAATATTTTAAAATTTACTCCTCAAAGCCACAGGAATTATCATGTGGCTTATAATGCATGACCTACTGTAGCAGCTAGTGCTGGCCACTGACCTGCAGACAGCTCAAAGTTCTCTCAATCATTATGAAATAGAAATTATTTTAGGCCCTAACGTATGACATTTAATTAGCCTTTGGTTTGTGCAACATACTGTAGCTCTGAGATTCTGTATAAACAGCAAGGTATCCTTCCTGAGCTCACTGAGTCAGGCTCAGTGACATCCTGTGGCTGTCACTACCAGCTGCTGTGAGGAGAAGGTATTGGTATAATCCATATATATTATGGAGCTCTGTATTTTGCAGCCTTTTATTTTACTAAAGGGCTTCACCATTTGCCTACCTTATCTGTATTTGAAACACCTCAGCAGAACCTAGAAACAATAATATATTAATATTAAATACAGCCATTCTTACAGTGTTATAGGTACTGTTACTTGCAGCACAGAGTCTAAGATAATTTCTATCTGGCTGTTCTAATAAAGTCTATGAAGACAATCTTAAATGTGAAGGTCTGATTCTCAAATCCAGCACCTGGGGGAATTGCCCAAAAACAACCAAAAAAAATCAACATAATTTGCATGTTATATACCTGGGTAATTTGCAAAAGCAATCCCAGTGTTGCTCATTACAGTGATATTAACTGTCTGTCTAGTTTGTGTCTGTGGAAAATGGATTGCACTTGGAGTCTGGACTAAGGATGTCTGCGGATTATTAAAAGAACAGAGTTGATGGATTTAGTGCTCCAACCTGCTCTGTGCACCAGTAAAGGTTCATGTTATCTTTCCAGGGTGCTGCTCCTAGGTTCACAGCACTTTCAGTACATGGCTCTGGTAGATGAAGCCTATCACTGTGCTTCTTGATTAGCTGAAAATGCTCTGTCCATATCTGATCATGGCTCTTGAAGCTTCCCTCTGGGCTTTGAGCTGGGGCAGAGATTTTGTGTGGGTAGAATATGCTGTAATTTTTTTGCCAGAGTTCTGTGGAGATGCTGTCAGAGTGCTCCATCACATGTGACGGATCATCACTTAGAGAGAATTACTCTAATACAAAATTGAGTTTTTATCTTGAACTGTCATGTCTGAGAAGTCTCGGCTGTGACTGAGGGGAGGGGGAGGAGTTGGATTTAGCTGATTCCTCCTCCAGGACTGAACATATCCTCTCATACCCAGTTCTGTCCCTAATCTCACAAGTGCTGCCAGCTCCCCTTCCTGAGCTCTGAGTTCTCAGTTAATGCTGTCTCCAGGTCAGGGCTTGTCTCCCCCAGCATTAGGCTGTGCTCACATTATACTGATCAGGCATCCAGTCCAAACTCTGTGTTGTCACAGCGCCAGCTCTACTGGTGCTCTTCGTGCACTTGTGCTCTTAGTATTTGTGAGCTCTCCTGAGGAGAGAGGCTGAGAGATTTGGAACTATTCAGCCTGGAGAAGGTTCAAACTAGACCTTATAGCAGCTGTCCAGTACTTAAAGGGGGCTATAGGCAAGCTCAAGAAGGACTTTTTACCAGGGAATGTAGTGCTAGGATGAGAAGTGATGGCTTTTGAGTGAAAGAGGGTAGATTTAGACTAGATATAAAGAAGTTCTTCACTGTGAGGGTGGTGAGGCACTGGTACAGGTTGCCAGGGGAAGCTGTGGACGCCCCATACCCAGAATTGTCCTATAACAAGCAGCAGCACCAGTATAAAAATGTATTTGAAGATGTTGTTACTTATACAGACTTCAGAGAAATGTAATCATTATTTGGCTAAGGACATTTCAAAATGACAGCAGGCATCACCAGGTCTGGAATTTGGGACAGAGACTGAGATCTACAGTTGAATCCTGGGGCTTTTTCTAAGATTTCTGGACAAAGTTTCTTTGATTCATAAAATAACCTCAGAGATTAAAATTCTCATGCTGTGATCCACAGCATAAAGCCCATATTGTGAAAGTGTATCAAAATCTTTTATTCTCTTACATTAAAAATACTGAACTCCCCCTGACTTGGGACTCCACACAGACATGCTTAGTTTGTGATCAGCCTGCACCAGTGGTACACGTCTGCCAAGAACCCAGCCCTGAAAAATCCCAACGGGATCAGTCACTCTGTGAAACTGCATCGAGTGAAGCCTAAGCTGCAGAGCATTCAAACACAGCTCTGCCTGCTCATGATGTACTATTTGCATGGCAGTTTATTTCACCCCTAGCAGCCTTCAGGGGCATTTTTTTTCTGCAGTTACATGTTATGTTTCTTGTGTTACTTCAGCAAGTGTGGGAGTCATTTCCTCCCATTTGTTGGTGGGGGAAGCTGAGGGGCAGAGAACAAAGCCCAGGCCCTGGAGTTCCTGTGCTGCTCCCAGCCCTGCTGCTTTTCTCCTCCCCAGTGGGCACCAGTGCAGGCTCCAGCACTGCACCCAGCTGAGGAGGCCTCTGCTCCTCCATGTGTGTCTCCATGGGAAGCAGGTAGCTAACAGAACATCAGTTAACTGGGGAAGCAGTTGTGCAGGTGGCTTGGCACGGCTGGATTGCTGCCATCAGAGCTGCCTCCTTCCCCTCCCCTGCTGTGCCACGGCCTGAACACTCCTCTCCTGAGAGCACACACTCCAGCACCAGCCTCCCCTGCCCTCCCCTGCGGGGTGTTCGAGTGGCCCCAGGTGGGAACTCCCACAAGCTGCAGCGGCAGGAGGACGTTGGCCAAGGCAGGGTGTGCAGCTGGGCACAGAGAGCTGAGGAGTTGTGTTCACCCTGGCTGCTCTCCCAGCATCACTGCTCTCCCTGCCACTCCAGGGAGTACTATCAAGGGAAGGAACATCATGCCTTTGTCCCAAGGTACTGGTAATATTTCTAGCACCAGGAAGCATCAGGGATCCCACAGGATGGCACTGGGATCATGCCATCCCGTGGCTGCTCATATTCCTGGGGTAATATTCCTTTTTCACACCCAATTCTGCAACATTCCTCCTCCTCACACGCTGCCTTTAAGCCTCTAATCACCTTTCCAGCTCAGCTGGCTGCAGTGATGCTCCCCTAAGCCTGAGAGGGATTGTTGTTGCTCTTGTACTCCAGCCATTTTCATTCTTTCTGCTGTGCTGCTTTTTGCTACCCTGTCTTTCCACAGCCACCCAGAGAGGGGATGAGTCAGAAAGGGAAGTTTAATACTGTCCAGAAACAAAAATAACCAGAAAAACCTCAAAGTTTTACTGCCTTTTTTTCTTATTAAGAACAAACAAGTTGTAATGAATAAAAGACATCACATGAACTAGTTTTGAAAATTACCGAACTGACCCATCCCACAACTGCTTTCAAAACCCTGAAAGCAAAAGGAATCAGGGGATGGTAAGAAATGCAGGGATCTTGCTTTATATGTTTACAGGAGTCCAAAAGACTGGAATCACAAGATACCTGCAGATCTATTGCTTTTTAAACCAAGTTATTCAATATTCTAAATATTTAGAAAGCTTAATTGGTCAAAATGAGTAGATGTGAACAGAAAAATAATAAATGTGGTGAAGTCCCACACCCCTTACAGTCAAAAGAAGCAAACTGATGACTTTACCAGTTCCTGAAGTTTGCTCCCAGTATTAAAACCTCCTGGGCCAGTCACCCTCTGGCAGCAGCACTCCAGCTGTTAGCTACCTGAGGATGAAATTATTTCACAGTGAGGTACAGGCCATTGCAAGTGCCACAAAGGTTCCAAATACTTGCAGATATTGTTCTTTAGACTCATTTTGAAGCCTCACTTAACACAAGTGTAAACCTGGGCAGGCTAAGGCTTAAAGAACTATTACTATGTCGTGTGCAGGACGTTCAGTGGCAGCAGACAATGCACGTGGGAGAAGTCAGCCCTATGAACAAACAGTGGGAAACCAGGAAATGATGCAAACAGAAAGGAAACTCGAGCACTGCAAGAGTGCAGGATTGGGACCTTTCAGGTTAGTTAATTTAATTAGAAACAAGTTAAAACTTTTAGTCATTTTGGGGCTTGCTTCCATTTTTCACTCTGGCAACTCTGAATCATCTCTCTCTGCTGCTTCAGCTTCAGAACAGGAAAAAGTGAGCACAGCAACCAGCATGGAGCTGCTGACAATACTCCTGTGCTGCAGAAATGGGAGAGTATGAAGAGAAAGCAAAGAAACAGACAACCTGAGACAGAGGGGAAGTTCAACAGCCCTGCACTTCCATCCTGATCCTACTGACTGGGGCAGACCAGAGCTGGAAGCAGCAGGGCCACAACTCACCCACAGAGCTCAGCCCCAGCTCTGTTCCCAAGGCGGCAGCAGCAGCCCCTGGAAGTGCTGCTGAGGGGATTCCTGGAGCACAGTTGCCCTCTGCAGCTGCCAGTGTGCTCTGAGCACAAGGGATGATGGTCCTGGGCTCTGCAGTTAAATAGCCAATGGCTGCTGTTTACCACACCTGGCAAGGAGGGGAGCTGAGAGAGGGAGGCTGCTGCTTAAAGAGATACTCCTTTGTCACACAGGCTCTGCTCAACCCTGTTCTGGTAAAAATTCACTGCTGGTGTCTACGTGGTTAACTTTTCCTTTCCCAATTAGTATTTTCTTTCACATTGAGCAATATGTTAATTTAGGTCTCCATACATACCCATACTCACCCACTGGTAACTGGAGCCAAGCAAGAAAGGCAGGCAGATGAACAGTCACTTGTGTTCGGCTCCATCTTTCATAGTTCAAAACCCTGTGCAAACAGCTCAACTGTATTACAGAACATTTAAGAAAGTAAAGGGAAAAAAGAAAGTCAACCTGTAATTGATTTTATTTGGAAAACTTTCCGATCTGGGGTGCTGTTTCTTCTAATAAAAAAATAAATGCTGTAAAAAATGGAGTAATAATAAAATTAAATTGTATCATGGATGCAAAGAAATGCTTTGAGAAAACACAACTGAGAAAAATATGGTAATAAATTTGGGTTTGAAACTGTCATCACTGGGTTAACAATAGAGCCTGATACTTTGCTGGCAGGTGTTTATCCTGAATTCTTTTAACATGCAATGTGTAAACTCCCTGAAGGATTTTTAGCTACACTTTCTCTTTCAGTGTGTTTGCTTGAAGGAGTTCATTATTGATGATATATACAGATCTGGATTGGGTATGAACAATTCTAGTTTCAGGAATCAGTACTGCACCTGAACTTAAATGATCCCTGAGATAAATATATATTTTTTAATTATTTTTTTTTTTGTGGAGTCTCCTTCTCTGGACACTTTCCAGCCCCACCTGGATCTGTTCCTGTGTGGGCTGCCCTGGGTGACCCTGCTGACTTTTCCAGGTTGATACAGCTATATAGATGTTCGTTGCAATCTGAATGTACAAACAACATCTCGAATTGGTTAAAACAACAAAACCCAGTCTAGAATGCATATCTCAAAGACCTCTAATCGAAACTCTGATTTTCAACAGACATCACCATCTTCCCCTTTTTTGCCACAACTGAACAAAAATGGCATTTTGATCTGTGATTTTGCCTTTTTTTTTTTCTTTCAAATTTATTAGCCTCTGTAATTATATATTCCCATTTTATTGTTAAATCAGAAACAGTAAGAGAACACTCTAGGTTGGTATAATCATATTACAATGAGCATATCAGCTACAATACCTTTACCTAATGTTGTCAGAAAACCCAAACAGAACCAGAACAGCAAATTCTTATTGTTTTTTGTTAAACCTGCTTATTGAGATATTACCTATTCTGTAAGGAAGATAATACTTGAAAAATAAAAAAGTTAAAATTTAGTTAAAAGCTTTACTTGTCTGGGAGCAACCTCATAAAACTCTTTTTAATATGAGCACTTCACGTCACAAAATGAAAAACTATTTACACCATTTTGCTTGCAGTTTGGTCACATTATCTACACACATTTGCAGAAGATTTTAGACAAAATAGGCATGTATCTTCTTCTGACATAGGCTATCAGATTGATTGCACATTTTCCTTTTACATAATGGCTCTCCTATAGTGCACTGAAGTCAGTTTTCACTGTCTAATTACATTCTCTTTTCAATTTATGGCTCAACAATAAAATCAATACCACTTCAAACCCAACTAGCTGAGCGGCTGAATTACATTTAGTGTGAAACACATGGATTCTACTTTTTTTGGACCTGATTTTCAAAAGAATAATCCATTTAACTAGCACAATTAACAAATTGTGCAAAGATATAAAGGACCCGATTCCTTTGAAAATCAAAGCATCTTGTCAAATTCTGCCAACAGCTCATTTAAAATATCTTCATCTCCCTATGGCACTGTAATGAACTTTTCAGCACTGTGACTGAATTACAGTATCTTCTAGATATACGCTCTGTTTTGGCCAATAATGTAATTTCCATGTTACACAATATCTTTGCCTTCACAAGCAGAGTTGCTACATACATTCACAGTTTCAAAAGATTGTAATTAGCTTCTCCAGTTGTGCTTTAAAAAATCCGGATATTTTCCAACAGTAAGTGCAAAGCAAACGTCCTGTGCAGCTACAATTGGTCTCAGAGTTATAAACTCCACAATCACGAGGAGAGGGTCCTCTCAGTCTCCATTTTCATCACCTGCTTTTTCAGGTATGACCTCCAGACTTCGACGGGGCTTTGAGATTTCCGAGTTCTCAGTGCCTGGCTTATTGAGTCCACACGAAAGAGTGGCATAATGGATTTGTTTCAGATTCTCCAGTGCTTCGTTTTTAGCATATTTGAGAAGATCAGCTTGTCCCTGTAAGAAAATAATGCAGAGAGAATACACAATTATCACAGAATTCTCTCCCCACTTCTGTTTGTTTCACACTAATGGTGCCCTCGCCCTCATGCCTGTCCTGTGTAAATTCTGGCTCTTTTGAAGAGATGATCCCATCCTTCCCGTTACCTCTCCTGCCTCAACAGACTGCATTCCAACTTTAGTTTTTCATCTAGAAAATAAAGGAGAGGTAAAATAGCAGTCAGACAAAACCATGCGTGCAGTCACTGTGTGATACTGCAGCTTCACTTCTTTAGAAACTCAGAACACAAATAGTACCCTATGAAGTAAGCAGAATTATGCATTTGAGGCATACAAATTGAAAACAAATATTGCTTTCTTCAAGAAATATGCTCACCCTCCCCTTATCCAAGACAATAATAGCCAAAGTGTTTTTTCTGATTGCCAGACACAAAAAACCCCCCTGTAAGCTAACCAATCACAGCACAACTTTTTCTGCTAAAGAAAACTAGGGATAATTTATTTTTATTTTTAATTACATACTTCTTTTTTCTAAAATGACAAACAACTAAAAGCTAATTTAAAACACTCTAGCAGACTAAGTGAGTCATATCTGGAGTGCATCTGTTTCTATCCAAAGTTCCATTTTACATGGATTAGTATAGTTCTGGAACTTTAATCAAGTTGTTTATTATAGGCAGAGTTGCTAGCAACACTCTATTAATAAGTTTGCCCCAAACTTATTTAAAAAAACCTGCTTTCAGTTGCTTATGTGCTTGCCAAACTTTAACTACTTAAGCTGATATTTTTCTATGCAGGATTTCTGCCACTGGCAGATTTTATTATTATTACTGTTCAATATTATTCTTTAACCTCATCCATATGGTTCATTTAGTTCCAGGAATAAAGTCAGAATTCTTTTTAACAATCTTTCATCATTTTTTCCCCCACTCCCACTTGGGGCAGGGGTTTGTAATTCAAAAGACTTCAGGGATCCAGCACAGTGAATCCAAGTTATGAGCTTTTAATAAACAAAAATCAGATAATGTGGTTAGCACAACCACTGGAGATCTCACTCTCCATCATTCTTCCTGTCTTGACAGCTCCAGCAGAGTGTCAGGAACCTGCGTGTTCCATTCCCACACAACAATGAATCTGTGGTACTACTTGGGATTTTCCTCTATGGCTTCTCCAACTGGTCTCACCACTGAGACCTGGTTGCCAACACAGGCAGCCCAGTAGCCAGGAGGAGGGGAAGAAGAGCCTGGGACAGGGCCTCTGGCGAGGAGGCAGATGGAGAAATGAGGGGGCAAGAGCGGCCTCTGGGCCTGGCCTGCCAAGAAGCCGAGGCCTGCACTAGGCCTGTACAAAGCAGAGACTACCTTTGAGGAGATTGTGAAATACACTAAAATGAACACACTGTGATAACAGTTAATTTGGACAGGATGAGTGAGCAGAGAAGTAAAAACATGAGGTGACTTTTGGGATTGGAATACAGTAAGAAAACACACTGACAAAATCCACCAGGTTGAAAGAAGCCTGAAAATGACAGACAAATAGAAGGACTAGTAACTCAAAATACAGTGAGAGAGCTTGGCAACAAGAGAGAAGTCAGTGAGAGGAGCAAACAATACTGCAGAGCACTACACAATCCCTGTATCTCTGAGATAGCAACAACGTTCACTGAAACAGACTAAATTTACTCTAAGTGATGTTCTGAAGTTAAACAAATATCTCCGTCTGCATATATGGGGTGCCTAAGAATGGAGATGTATGCACGTAACATAAACCAACTGGATAGATATATTTTATCTGAATTCAAACACACTATACCAAAATTTAATCTGGCCACATGGCTTCAAATTAGGAAAAATAAAAATCCTTTTAAACAGCAATTTAGGGCACGCATAGGCACACACCCATGTATATATTTAAGAGCTACGTCAGATGTTCTAAACAAAGAGTTCCCCTAGAATTAAACTGTCAATTTTGTTATTTTATTAAACTTTCCATTGCATCAACTGTAGTCCAAATGTCCCAACTGAAAAAAAACCCATCAATATGCACCTTGAGGGTAAAATGCAGTTTAATTGGTTTGGAAAATGCATCAGCCACACCATGTGAGCATTCTATGATTCCTCTGAGGGAGCTGAGGATGGTGCTCATTCAGCATTATTTAGTAATGCTGCTCAGAGCCACACAGCCACTCCTAAATCACAGCCAGGAGACCATCTAAAAAACCTTCCCTAATTACAAGAAGAAGTTAAATCTCTCTAAGCGTGGCACTACCTTCAGTGTGTTGGTTGCTCAGCTCTTTGTTTGTTAAACAGCAAAATCTGGGGCCACTGAGTAGACAGGGGGTTAATTTGGGGTTGTTCAAGATGGAAGTTAATTTGACATAACCAAGGAATTAAACAGAAAAAAAAATAAATACTTCTTAAATTGGCTGAAATTGTCACTTGACTGATCAATTTAATCTAAATTGTGGGAATTCATTTCCCATCCCCGTATTCACACACTTTTAAAGAACTGGATGAATGGAAAAACAGTATTAAGAACAAAACTATGATTGCAGGTATATGTCTCCAGATTTGAAGAACAGCATCTTAGAAACTGATACACTTTCTCTATTTAATTGTGCAACACAAGAAGAGTTATGGTTAGAGACCAATCTCTATGGTTAGAGTTAAAAGTTGGGAGAGAAAAATCCCAATGAGTTACTTCAAACAAATCACAATCTCTAACTTTTTGTGCATCTAATGTAACAACACTTAATAGATGGCCATGTGAACTGTAACCCCTGCAAATAACTTTTAAGATGTAACCACATAACCACATACTGCCTTTTCTGAAGTAGCTCACTGTAAGAAGAGATGACAGGGAATTCTGTTTTCAGTAAGAACTATAAGCAAACATGTGGGAGGGAGAAAATAATTTTCTTCATAATTAATACAGACTTTATAGTTTGATGTAGTGATGAAATATTAGATTGAGTGGAAGAGAACTCATTAGTGGATGCAAACACAAAGCTTGAATAATTTGGGCTTAGAAGGACAGTGTCAAGGGAATAAATTAAGGGAGGTAGCTTTGCTATCTCTATAAATTTTTATACACTCTACTGAGAAGAAAGACCAGCGATAAGAAACCTGAACTGTTCCAAATTCCAGTATTGTGAGGGTCTCTGGCTGAAAGGTTTTTTATACTTCATCACTTACTGTTGTGTCAAAATATAAGCAAATGCACTCGACAAATGCAAAGACACTCTCCATCTTGCATGCACACAACTTATTTCAGTGGGATTACTAATGGAGTTTGTATGTATCGTTAACCGTCATTCATCACGGACTGCAGGAGCAAAAGCTTCCCTTTTGTTCTCCAGTAAGTGCATTAACCTGAACACTCCTGCTCCCTTTCACACCACAAAGCTGGGTTTAAACAGGGGCACAGCCCAGGCTGCTTCATAGAAATCAATACTCACTCTCCAACCCTATAATCTGGATTGCAGTGGAGCCTGTTAGTGCTGAAATGCTGCAAGAAGATGTCAGACAAACCAAATAAAACCACCCGCAACCATAGTAAAATTCACATTGAGAGTTTGCTCTTTGTAAATTGCATAAACTACACTAATTAGTTACAGAAGTGAATAAATCCAGTTGAATTGTGACACAGAATACTGACCAGTAATGATACTATGATATTAAAATACAGCATCTGCCCAAAGGAAGACACGTTACCTTTAAAATTGTAATGTTCCACGTAAAACTTTCTACGGATTTTTGCAGTTTTCTTTCCTTCAGGCCTTCTCTTGCTCCTATATTGTGCAGGTTTTCATGAAATTCCATTGCTGTGGAGATCAAAAAAGGGAGGAATGTAGTATCTGTTCTGATGCATTTTTGTGATCACAGAGATAGAGATGTGAAACTAACAAGGCAAAAGACAGTGAAAAAGCTTCGGAAATGTTGTTTTTCAAGCACAAATGTATCTGATCTAATAACGTGATGTTATACAGTATGTCAGTACACGCAAAACTCTCTAAACCAAAACCCACTCAGAAGTATCTGTTGGGTCACTGTATAGAAAGATGGAGGAGATTTTACCACACTCATGTAAACTGCTGTGTCCACAAAACCTGTATCTGACAAAACTCCAAAACAGTTTTGTCAAAATTTATATTAGCTTGATCTAAACACTGAGTAATCAAAGCTTTAATTTTAACCCAGTGTGCAGCACATCAGACAAAAACAATTTGCTTTTCATGCTGCTGTTATAAGTAATATAAAAGTAAATTTCCAAGGTTCCTTCATAAAGAGGCATTAAGATGTCCTTCCACGGGTACACACATCAACCCAACATGGATTATAGCAACTCTCCTGTGGAAGTCATACATAAAATGGTGCTTTCAGCATCTCTGTCATAAACATAAAAGGTTTTTTGAGTGCAAAAGTTGGCAAGTGGTTGTGACTCACACCTACAAATGTGAAACCAAGTTACTGCTCAAGAACAAATTAGACTGAGATAATCGATAATCTGTTTGCCCAGTGAGTGTATGTGATTCAGATTTCACATGTAATTAACATGAAATAAGCATACAAAATTGAGTTGGCTGTCAATTCCAGGGTAGACTGACTTTTATTCCTTTTTTACTCCTATTTATATCTATACACACATTTTTAAAAATTATTCATAAATTAATTTGAAAACCAAGATTGTTCTTTTTAGCTTCTAGAACCATACCACTGAACTCTGGAGTTCTGTACCTCATCTCCATCTTACAAACACTGCCCTTCAAGTCCACAGGCATTAGTGATTGATAATAACCCTGAAGAAGGCTGTCAGGCTGGGGAAGCCTGATTTCTCCTTTGTAAATCCATGCTGACTTTCCCCAACCACCTTCTTGTCCTCCGTGTTTGGGAATGGTTTCCATGGTGATCTACTCTCACTGTCTCTGTCCTTTTTACCCTTCCTGAACCTTTTAAACTGTGACAACTGTACCACTCACAACAGTGTGATGAGGTTTTAAATGTCATTACTTGATTCCCTTCTGGGTTTCAGCTTGTAGAGTATCAGGGCACTTGGTGTGCACAAGCTGCATTCAGGAGCCTGGTCGCCTCTACCCCAGGGTAAGGAAGGGCTGCCAGGAGCCATGCAATTCCCTGAGTGTAAATACACTGTCATCTGTGTAACAAAACAGCAACAGCAGATTCTTAAACCAACAAAATACCACCAATGCACCCTCCCCACCATAATCAAAGGTTGCACCACATATCCTTCTCCTCTGCAGCACACTAATTTTTTTAAAGCATTCTCATAAGCAGTCCTTCAGTATTTCCAAATAATTATTTCCCCTCTTAGTGCTGAATCACTTTCTGGTTCCTCAATGAATGCTGATTAGTTTAGTTTGAATTTAATTATCATCCCAGCTTTTCCCTCTCTCAGACCCTGCTGCCAGCCCTGGAATGCATGAGATGGTTTTAACACTTCTTCATTCCTCCTGGGAATACCCTACCATTCAAGATGCTATTCTGAAATGTTAACTACAATTCTTTTCTCCCATTTTCAATAAATTCAAACAGCATGAGGCAAAGAGAAGTGCTACAAAGATGATCAATGCATTAGGAATCCTCCATCATGTGATAAGATGAATGAAAATTTGCTTGCTTAGTCTAGTAAAAGAAAACCAAGAGAGGAGTAAATTCTCTCTAGATACACATAAATCAGGTAGGACCTTGAGTATCTGAGATGTCATTTCAGCTAGAAGACAGACTTAGGATGAATGTCTATCAGTAAAATTGGAATTTATATGAAATTTATAACCGTTATAGATGTGGTTCTGTAAGAAACCTTGAAAAGGAGAAAATAAATCAAAAACTCATACTCATTTTCAAAGAGAGCTCAAGATGATCTATTTCCCAAAGTTGTACCTATTGCTGGAGGAGGCTTCAGGACCTTCCAGCCCTGTGTTTCCTCGACCAGCTGCACCGTGGATCCTCTGAATAACACTATGTAGCACCTCAAATCTGCACTGATGTAAGCTGAGGATATTCTGATGGAATGTTTGTCTATAAGCTAAACAAGAACTGATAAGACAGTATAGAAACTGAGGTGTCTTACTGCTATGACACATTTGAACAACAAAAATATCTTTCCTCAATAAAACATACAAGACAATACAATAGTCTTGATGGGCTGATAAGAATTCTGAGCCATCACTTGTCAGATTAACTTTCAGCTTTATTTCACAGTCCTGGATTTTTAATCAGCATTTTGTCACAGATATGTGCAGAAGGTCCAAGACCTTTTGTAATTGAGAAGTGTGTGAACTTATGATAAGGATGTTAGTTACTGTTTTGCTGATGCTTGAAATGCTGGAAGAAGGAACTGTGTTTCTGTTCCTGCCTGCATATTGTGTTGGCTTTGTACTGCCAACTTTGCATCTGCAGGAAAGTTTTATTTGGGGATGTATTTCAGAAACAACATTGCAGATACTATTAAAAGTTACTCACATCCAACTGTACTTGGTTTAGAAAAAATAGTTTAATTTCTTCCAAGTGGAATAGCCTAAATGCAACTCACTCTCCTTAATTACTAACTAGGAAATAACAGCTGTAGAAGTTAGGGTAGTCATTCCTTCCACTACTGATGTCAAATTCTATGCCTTAGATAACCTTCTTATCCCAACACTCCAAATGACAACGGCATCACAGCCCGTTGAAAGCCATCCTCTCTGCAAGGACTAAATCAGCATTTAGACTTTCAATCCAGCTCCTGATGCAATCACAGTAATTCAGTTTTCAGTATCAGGCAGTTTCTGTAATGCTGAGGAAACCACTTATGACATAAAATGGTCATCAACTTTATGAACCACTGTCAGAAGAAACTTAGAAGTAGTTGCAGCACCCTGCTTATACTATTCAGAAGTTATAAACAGGACACCGTGGCATTTGGCCTTGATTTAATTAAAACTCAGTTAATTCCATGAGTTGAGTGAACAGCTCCACCTTCCAAATGCCTTCGTGAACATTAAATGTTCATTAAATGTACACATGTAACATTACCCTTCTAGATGCCAAAGTCAACATTTGCATCAAGCTACAAAACACGTAAACCCCACACCCCAACTCCTCCAAAACAGACAGAAAACAAGGCCCTCAGTGTTAAAACATCTGCTCTGAAATGAAGGCTCTTGATGAAATGAAGACTCCCCACCCCTGTGTAGGGAAACTTTCACCCCCAAGGACAGTCCCCCATGAAGACAGGCTGCACTTCTGAGTGTGGGTGAAGCTGGGCAACTACCATGCCCAAGAATGAATTCATGCTGCCAATAAAGGACAGACACACAGAGCTACCAGGGAGGTTTTTTTTTCCACAGACTGCTGTTTCCATCTTTTATTCATCAGCCTAGATCCTCAAGAGAGACTAATGAAAGTCTAAAGAAAAAAGATCCTGATTTTATTGAATGCTAGAAAGCAGACTTAATAAAGACATTGATTTATGACACACTGTAATTTCTCCCAGTCTTCAGATCCTGCAAAGCCCACGTTGTTTCACTGGCAATAGCTATTATTATCTCTTGCTTCCACAAGGATGTAACTTCCCCCTTCTTTAATACCACCTTCTGCTCCAGAGAATTGACACACTTGATTGACACACTCACTAAAACCATTTCCCAACCTCTAGTTGTTGGCGTCTGTTGATATTGTTTGCAGTATGAAGAATGGGAAAACACATCTGCAGGTCAGTTCAACTTTTCAACGCTGTAGCAAGTAAGATACATTACAAAATCTGTATTTCAACCACACTAACACTTTACTAACTCTGCTTTTCCTTCTAAACCCCATCTGTGGATAGGCTGGAGCTGTTGTCAGGCAGCAGCTCTTATGCTGTCCCATGGAGATGAAGATGGTCCATGGGGGAATGAACAGACCCCTCACCATTTCCCACTGTTGTGGATTAGTCTGTAGTTAGATTAGCAGTGTTGGTTTGGAGCCCATCTTAGTAGAAAATGTCTGCTGTATTTGTGCTCTCCAGTGTGCTTCTCTCTATCTTAAGAGTATAATTAATCTTGCCTCTTTAATCATTTTAGCAGATAGCAGGTAACTGCTAAAAAATATGAACTACAAGCTAATAGAACAGATTCATTTTGGAAGTATTTGTGTACTGGGAATGATTATATGAAATTAAGAACTGTATTTCAGCCTTTTACAACTTTATTCTGATTTCTAATACACAGCCCAATTTTCCAATCACTTTTGCTCACCAATCTTGCTGGAAGTTGAACATGCAGCTATAGATAGTCATCATTAATACAAACTGTTTTCTACTAGGCTAGAAATGCATTAACAGTAGGAAAAAAAAAGTTTCATGTGAATGTCAAGACTTGATGATTTGCAGCATTTCAGAAGACACAGATTAACAAATTCTGCTGAACTTGTGTAAACTCCACAGTACCCAGACCATGAACATAGCAATTTCTCTTTCAAGTCAGGTGTTACTACAGAAATGTTGGGAATCACTGATCTAGTAATTCCCTTTCACTGTTTAAGTAAAAATTCAATTGCATACCTATGCACACAGCCAAAAGTGCTCCTCAAGATGTAATTATACCAATTCCTTTTCCCCATTAATGCATTAACTAATCTATACATAACATATAACATACAATATTACTTTTTCAGCATCTTATATACTTTGTTTTGGTGGACTCTAAGTCAAAAATGAATTTAAAATGCAAATAACAGGAACAAACAGCAGAAGAAACAGTTCAGTAGACATGTAATTTTGCTGAAAAGCTTAAGCAGTATCAGTAGGGAACCAAGATTTAGAGCTCTCTCAACAAAATTGATTTTATTACTTTAATTTTCAACTACATGCAGTACTTGAGTGCTTGTATGGCCATCGAGCTACTCCTTTTCTGCATGCAGCTCAGACATGAGCTTTTCCCAATGGGTACTGTGCACTGCATCTCTGACAGTATCAGAATGGCTGGACCATCCCTTCAAACTGTGTTCTGGTTCTGACACTGCTGAAGCACTGCTTTGGAGGAAAGGCCAGAACATCTCCTCATTTTATGTCTTTTACTAATTGCAGTATTTAATAAACTAAGTCCCCACTGGTTCAGTCTCTGTACAGATGGAATAAATAAGACAGTTCCTGCTCCAACAACTTAGCATCAGTGTATGAGGAAAAGAGAGAACAGATGGATAAAGGAAGTGGGGGGTACAAGGAAGCAATGAAAACTATTTTGGTTGAGGTGGTAGGAGGACATGTGTCAATCTAACTGCATCTGTGGGATAATTTTAGAGAATAATTCAAAGAAGTAGTCTGGTGGATGTTTACACCACAGCCAGCACACCCAGGGCTCAACCATCACTCAGGCAGTGGGAACTCCTGCTACCAGTGGAGCAAACACAAGAGTGAAAGCAAGCTGTAATTCCAGGGATCTTTGACTTCTGTGATTTGAAATACCATTTTCATTTTGTGGTTCAATAAATAAACTCAGTTAAAGGTTTTGGGAAATAAAGAATAATGCAGTAAGTCCTTTGTAAGATTTTTATGAACAGCTTGCACTTACCTGCTTTCTGACACTGTACTATCTTCTCATATAAGCTATCTGTATTTTCAACTAGAGTCCTGATGGTCTGAATCATCTGCAGAGAAAACAAATTAAAATATACAGAAATATCAGTACTTTTTTTTTTTTTTAACTAAAAAAATTTCATCTATAAAAGATGCTTAAACCTGAACTAAAATCAATAATCTACTCCTTGTTAACATAATGAACACATTCACGTTCCTGATCATGACCAATTACAGAAGTGCTCTAAATAAAGACACACAGAAATGTGATAGTTTTGGGCTGGGATGTGTGAACACTACATCATTCATTCAAGCACACCAAGGAAGATGCAATTGTGCAGGTTTTGTAGCCTAGGGTCTGCACTGAGAAATAGTGACTTTGGTTTACACTTGACTGCTAACAAAACCACTAAGTCTGACATGCCATGTGGGTGTTCATCTTAGTTTTCCTTTGGACACACAATTGCTGATTTCAGCAAGAATGTTCCACGTTCCAGAAGAAAAACCCCAAACCTCTCCAAGACTTTTCCTCAGAGAGAAATACTCAAGAGGCACGACTGCAGTGGTCCTTCTTCACACGTTAGAAGGAGCATTCTCTAGCTGAGCTGCTTCTCTGCACTTTGCTGAGGCATAAATCCATCTGCAGAAGCAGGCAAGTAATCCTCACATTTTTGATGATAGCAAGTCTGCAAGTGAGAAGGAAGAACACCTGCACAGGTGTAAACTGCTCTACAGACTTCTTTCCAGCCACACAGAAATCTGGTTTATGTGAATTACACAGCATTTAAAAATAACTCTAGCTCTGTTTTTATCATTTTATATTATAGACTAAAGAAAATTATTCAAACCTCACAATTCCATGTTGATGTTATATATAAACCAACAAACTACTTGTATGTGGAGGTCATTGTATTGGATACTTTAATTTAATCTTCAAATTCTGATTAACCTGTATTAACGTCAAATTATTTCTTTGCCATGATTTATATTAAGTCTCAGCAGATAGAAAACTTAGGCTGAGGTAACTGGCTGACTTTCACAGGTAAGAGAATTCAGAGAAACAGAAATGCTTCCATCACAGTTTCTTTGACAAAGCAATGCAGATGAAAGGAAACAAAACCCATCACTTTGTGAGCGTTCTTCCACCATAGCAAGGCTAACACTGCAGAGGAATTTATAACAATGTGCAGATTTAATATTTCATGGTTTTGGTATGGAAAGTTGCTTTCCCTAAATGCTCCCGGATCAAAAGCAATGCCCTCTATGCAACTTCTGTAGAAAAATGTCAGTGTATTTCATGTGACAGGAATTATTCTAATGCCATTTTCTACATCACCACTGACAGTTAACTTTCTTTATCTTTGGTCTCTAAAATACATTCAGAGCTGTATTTAAGATTAACAGCACCAAAAGCCAAAACTGGCTGAGCTTAGCTATTATGCAGGGACTGAATGCCACTACCATTCAATCAGTATTATGCTACACCCCAATTTTCTTGATGCCCTTCACTTGGGAAATTACAGAACAGATGCTGTGTGCATGAGCAGATGTCACCTTTTAGTTGTTTGATTAATAAAGTAATAGTATAGGTTCATTATACTCTTATATTGCTCTTCACCTTGCAGTCACCTTTCAGTCTGTATTCAGCTATTTGTCAAAACACCCACACAAAGTATTTGAACATATAAATTTTCCTGGTTTTCAAGCAAAGGTTCAACATCACAAAATCCTCAAGTAAGTATCAACAGAGACTGACAGACTTTTGGTGGACACAGCCCATGGAACAATTGTGTATAAATGGTCACACTTAACAGAAAATCAGCGTGATCCGAATGGTACAATGTCATACATTGTCCCTGCCTTAAAAAGCATAAAAATGATGGTTAGAAAAAAAAAAAAAAAAAGAAGTTTGAAACTGATGGAACTGTGTTGCTAACAGTATCATTCCCCACTTACGTGACTGTCCCTTCAAAAACCAAATGAACAGGCATATGCTTTGAAAATGTATCTACTCTCTCAGCAAAACTGAACTCTCCTCAAGACAGTTACAGAAAATTTTAAAAACAATACACGTCTAGACGATCCTTTATACTTTTAATGCTGCAAAGCTTTGTAAAATCTGTGTTGTTTTCTGTAAGAGATTAAGAGCAATGCACTAACACTGTCTAACCTACACACGCACAGACACATGCACATCTCGCAGAGTGCTCGTTCAGTTTCAGCTGAATTGGAACAAGTCAAGATCTAGCTCTCTAGGTTCATGAAAACAGATCTTCTGGTAGCAAGCAGAAATACTGGTTATGCCCAGAAAAGATGTAGCTTAAATGAAATCCTAATTTAAACATCACATTTATCAAAGAATAAAGACATTGAGAATTAAATCTAAAAAAGCCCAGGATTTATTAATTCCTCTGCATGTGGAACTGGGTGGTATCACACCAAGAGAGACATCAGCTGCCTTTTAGAATGGAAAAGCCAGCCCATGACAAACTGTGCCTGGATGGTGAAACTCAGTGAGCAAACACCTTCACTGACAGCATCGCAGCACCGAGGACGAGCTTCATTTTTATCAGGCAAAGCACATTAGAGATGTGCATTCCAAAATATAAACCAACTCAGAAAGAACTGAGAGAGGAAAGGAAGGCTGGAAAAGTGACCATGAGTCTCTCCCATGTTTTCCCACTTGTGAGGATATACTGCCACTGTCAGCTAGGTACAGCATTGTGTTTATAACATAAGATGCCAGTTACTTCAGGAGGTGAAATGGCAAGTTCCTCTGCATTTGCCTCAGAAGAGGACAGTGATTAAAGGGAAACATAATCTAAGTTGGACCAGATGACTTCCTGAGGTCCCTTCCCACCTCCATCACCCTGTGTTTCTATGCTAAATTTACTTCTTGCATAGTTGGAGAAAGTATTTATAATCCAGACAGTATGTTTGCTAAAAAAACCACTACTTTGAAGCAAATTTAGTTTGATGTGAGGAGTCTTCTGTGTGTAGAGAAGTAGCCATTAGCAGCTTTGTTTTCTTACCTTGTGCTTTGGGAGTAGCAAGATCAGGTTTTTCATTATAGAGCAGCTTTGGACTGTTTAGGCAAAAACACACCTGGTTTTTCATCTGTAAAGGAGTTGCTATTGTTGTCTTGAGCCAGAGAGCTCAGTTCCTAACCTCTGAATAGAGATGTCAACTTTACTAAAATCCTTTTTACACAGAATCCCTGAGATTGGAAGGCACCTCTGCAGATCTAGCTGATCAAAGTTGGGTCAGATAAGCAGGATGCTCAGGATTGTGTCGAGCTGGGTTTTGGAAAATGACCAAGGACAGAGACTCCACAACCTCTCTGGGCAACCTCCCTCCAGGTCTGACCACACAAAATCCCCACTGAGCCTTCTCAGTTCCAGGCTGAACAGTCCCAGCTCTCTCAGACCTTCCTCACATAAAAGATGCTTCAGGCCCTTCACTCTCTGTGTGGCCCCACGCCACAAGTTCTCCATTAGAAAGTCTTATGATCTTCCTTAATTCCTCCTGGGGAAAAGATTTTTTAAAGACTGGATTGAAGATAAATAAAACAATGAGCAGCTCTCTAGTTCTAAACGATGCACACAATGACACTGAACTCCTCTAAATCCATCAGTCATTCCTCCCTGCTTTCCTGACGCTGGCTGCAACAACACAATTACTTGTCATCACTTCTAAACTAAACCCGATAGGATGAAAACACTATGTAAAAAGTGGACAATAAGGATGTATATGAAAATACCTTTTATCTGTAATGAGAAGTAGAAATTTATCATCCTTGTGAAAAGAATGTTCAGTAGTCGTATTTTCTAAACCAATCCCATCAGTAATAGTTTCAATAACAACTTTTTTCTTCACACAGGAGGCGAAAAGACAAAACAGAAAATTAAGAATTTATTGTGAAAGGAAAAGAACTACTGTTTGAAATATGGAGCATATTTAAGAGAAGCTGCTGTGCACCTGACTTATTTTTATGCTATTCCATAAGCATTCCATTGGACCCCATTAGAAATAAGACAGTAATCTACACGAACTCCTCTTCCTAAGTACTGGTATTTTTTAATGCTCTTATGACTACTGTGAGTCAGCCATTAGCCATAATGGGATTAGTGAGAGGATACAAAAAGCTTCACTGTTCATGCTCTTAACAAAAAAATGAAGAATCTTGACTTCCCAGAAGCATCAAGTTGTCATTATCAGAGCTTTTCAATCAGTGTGAAACAGCTCATGGTTTACAGCATTTGGCACTGGAGTCTGAATATCCAAAATTAGATGTTTGTCTCTGTCCGTGTGGACTAAAAAGCCCAACATAAGCTTAGGTTGTCATCTGCAGCTCAGTATTTGGAAGCATAATTGCAACCTTCAGCTTAGAACGACTGTCCTGTTATAAAAAGGAAAACAAAAACTAATAATAAGCAACCTAACTCATCTAGAAGAAAGTGCCCAAGCTATTCACTAGTTTCCATCAACTCTCTGCTTTCCATCAGTTTTTGTGACAGAATAACAACTACACAATCAGTAACTATTTAAATACATCTCAGAAAACAGGATCTAAATTATAATAATTTCCTAAACATGGCAAAAATCACTACCTGGGCATTTTGCAATACTGAGTTGCAAAGAATGATGTACATTTTCCCTTAGACCTCTTCAACACTGAACTGTATCCAGATATAGTTGGAACTCTGCAGACAGTTGAAAATGTAAGTAAACACACCGTGCAAAGCCAGAGGCAATACTGGAAATAGTGAGAGAAGTGTGTGTTTCTGGTATTTCATCATTGCACTTACATTGCCATCTCTGAAACTCGGTGTTCGAAGACAGTTCCAGCCCAGCACTGAGAAAGTTGTTGAAACACCTCACGCCCTGATGATCTCTGCAAATCTGGGGGCACCATTAAGCCATACATCTCCAAGAGAAACCCCAGTGCAAAAACCAGCATAAGCAATTATCTTTGAGTTCTTTTCCTGTCAGGTCATCAGGGTAAGTTCAACACTCACTCCAGCTATCTGAGCAAAGCTAAGAATTTAGCTAATTTTCAGTAACAGCTTCATTTCAATACCAGCATTTGAAAAGGAACTTTGTCAAATGCTTTTGAAAAATCCAGCCAGACCAATCTTCCATGTCTATATGCTTCTTGACTTCAAAGAACTCCCAAGAGATTAATGAGCCCTCCACTTTCTAAAAGCTGCACTGACTCCTCCACAGCACAGTGTGTTTCTCCAGGCTTCCTCTGGTTTTCTCCTTCAGAACAGTTCCTGCCCTTTTCACAGTGCAGCTGTTAGCCTGTTGGATCTGTAATGTCATCATATTCCCTAGAAACATCTTAAAACCCTGGCTCCACACTAACAACTCAAACAGCTTTAAGTGTGAGGTTACAACAGCTAGCTTGGATAGATCAACTCTTAAGATCTTTAACAACCTTTGAATGAACATCAGCTCCTTCTGGTAGTTTTTTTACTCAGCCATTTCACTTTTCCTGTGGAACATCTTCTGTTTCAGTCAGAGATGAACTCTAATGAGCCCTAAAGAAGCATTTCAGGGAAAACATTAATCCCCACAGGGAAATGGATGCAAGAACTAATTCAGTGCTGGGGCTTTGTTTCTTTTCCTGGGACAATCAGTCTGGTTTAGATAGTCTTATAATAAACCCTACTAGTACCAGTCTAGTCTCTAACTCTTAAAGGCACAAACTACCTACTTTCCAATGGGATGGACATGTTCCAAGTTCAAAATGCAGACTATCCTAATTAGTTCATGGCATCAGCCAAATAGATCTGCAACCCTGCAACATGAAGTGCCCTTCCCTGAGCTCTGCCCTGCTGAGGCAGCAGCTGACAGGAGAGTGGGAACACAATTTCACCTTACCACAGACCACCAATCGTGCTCTTTTCCAGTTCACTAATTTTGCTGTATTTTAATACCTCTCATGTTCATTATCTCACAACCCCCACCAGCAATAAACCCAACCCTGCTCTCAAGTCCATCCCTAGGGTGTTTACACAATATCTATCCATCTTACTAGGCTGCATTTGATTCAAATACAGTCCTCCCATACTGTAGTCTGCAGACACTGAATTACCATGTAGCCTCAACATTACAAAGCACCACCAGAAACTGTGAAAAAGATGGATCAGGCAGCATTATCTAATTAGGATTTAACAGCATTTAATCCTAATTATGGTAGCAGCATTACTTCCTTTCACACAGGTACAGTTCTCTGCCTTTTAAGTACTAGCTTTCCTATTAGAAGCAACAGCCTGCTTGCCAAGTTCAGAAACCTTATCTTCATCAGATAGGACACTTCATCCTCCACTAAGGGCAGACAGACAGTCAACTTCTCCACAGTATCTGGCTTCATTTATATGATCCTCTAGGATGTCTTTGCAGAGCCATTATACTCATCACTGAATAATGCTGCAGACTTATGATGATTTTTTTTTTAATCTTGCCATAGCTTAACTTTTAAGGTTTACTTACTGTTTATCTTAAAGGTTATAAGACATTCTTAAAAAAACATGCAATGGTGTGGAAGAGGCACTTGCCTTAACTCCAAGCTTCAGTCTGCAGCACTGATCAGTGATGGGTGTGGTGACACCAACAGAGTGCATGCTGAAGTATCACATAAAGGAAGCTGAAGTTCATGAACAAGAGGGAAAAATAAAACATTGTTAAATAGTGAAAAGGTGTTAGGGTGAATAATACTCAGGAGCACGGAGAAGCTAGAGGAAAATACACAAACTCCTGATTTTCTACAGATTTCCTAGTTATATTTGCTTTTTTATGTAATTTTGACCTATATTGAGGCCTACACCAGCAGAAAGCAAGAAAAATAATTGTTATTTAGATAGTACATCTACTCTTGTTAATTCTGGATACGGCTCTCATTGTTAAGATGAATTTTACACCAGCCTGTTAATTAATCATGTCACAAACATCCCTTAGCCAAAACCAACCATTGAGATAAAATGTGTCATTTTGAGGGCTCGCTGAATTAATTTACACCAAAAACACATGAAGAGAACATTGTCTATGATAGTGCCAGCCTCTAAACATCTGCCACTAAAGCAAGTATCAATAAATGAGCTCAACAGCTTCCTTGAGGAAAGGATGATATGGATGCCTCCCACTGCTTCAGTGCTTTCAGAAACAAGATGTACCAGCATGGCTCCCAAGGCTGACTTCATTTTCCAGCAGACCCTGGAGATTTTAATTGCTTAAACCTTTTGTCAAACTGGGCAGAGTATTGATTTGTAAGACCGTAGGATCACAAACTGAAATGCCTCTCATTATTTTAATTTATAAGTTGTATTTGACAAAAAAAAAATCTTAAATTTTACTTATCTTCCATATCATTTAGAGCTAGAAGCACTGTCATACTCTGCCTTTCTATGAAACTCTTTATGCCTCAGGGAGGAGATGGAAAAATGCTTTGAACATGCCACTGAATAAATATTCTATTACTCTTACCTACAAAAATGGAGACTTCTAAAGCACAGAAATACTCCAATCATGTGTAGACTACAGGATGCAGGGGATGGGATGATGATGTTTGAGAGACAGGGAGCCAACCACACTTGGACTGCACAAACTCCCAGTCACGAGTCACCTCTAGCTGACATTCACATAAAAATACAACTCAGACTTACAAGAAGATTCCAAGTGTCTGAAACAGCTGAGTAACAAGAAGCAGTGTCAGCCCCACACCAGCACACCAGCTCTCCATCCACAACCCCTACCTGGCACAGGTGTAACCCCAGCAATCCAGCCTGTCTGCAGCCCTGCTCCAGTGGCACCCCCTGTGCTGTCACCAAGAGGATGCAGAGCTGCCTTCCTGTGACTGTGAGACTGCAACCACATCAGCTGCATGTGCATCAGCACTGAACTACCTCACCTCCACCTAAATTGCTAACTGCCAGGGAGTGCTCTGGGGAATCTGCTACAGCCTTTTTCTAAAGCTCTTTTTCCTTTGAAAGCAGTTTAAAATATACATATGAAACTGGGCTGCTGGTTTATTTTCCTTCATTTTCTTTCTTTAAATAGCAAGGACTGTTTTCAAAACAGTGACTTGACCCTGCTGGGTGAGGTTTCTCTCTTAGTGCACAAAACTAAAGAAAAAAAATCCTAGAAATGTTTACTTATTGTCAGATGATGTATCAAATAGAAGAAATGATGACATAAAGCAGTAACGGCGCAATCGTTCCGTGCCAGGTTACTTCAGTGGCAGTAAGGAGGACATTTCTAACCACACTAGTCTTCATTTTTTGTTTCATACTTTAAATGAATACAAGGCAGATGTAAATCAGTATTTCTCAGTGTATCAGCTCCTTCTTCCATCTCGCAAAATGCTTCATTTCCAGTCTCTGAAGACAGAATTTACATATTTACTGAAGAACAGGGGTTGAAGTTGACATTAAAGCTTCTTACAGATGTAAAAATGCCTAATAAAATAAGATCTATAAGGAAGATACAGCAAAGGAAATGGAAAAATTGTGTGTAGAATTTAACACTTAATGTGCCAAACTACAACTCCTGCTAAACCCACAACTCCTAAAAGCTGCTGCTGATGTCTCTCCATTCCATGGTCAGTCAAAGCCAAGAGAAATCAAGGTCCACAAGATAAAAAATGCAAAGTAACCAATTAATGTAAGAGGTTTATAAATATGCGAGAAGTTTCACATTGCTGCAAAACAAGTAAATGAATACATCCTCTTCATATTAAATCATCCTCATTATAATCATTTTGCCTTCTGAAGTGTGCAAACACTTACATGTTTGCATGCAGTGCATTAATCTCTGTTTTTTGCTCAATATGGAAACACTATCAGTTGCTGTACATTCATGGGAATGACTTTCAGGCAGATGTAATGAAGCATAAAATGTGAAGTCACAGGTTAAAATGGCCTTTCAAAACAGACATGGCAAAATATAAGAAGAAATATCATGAATATGATATTTCATATGAGTATTTCAATATGTATTCCAGTATGAATATTGAATACCACACGGAACAACCACAAAGGACTACTCACCATGTCATATGCTGTTACAATCTTTTTCAAGACCTCTGGAACAATGCCTTGGAGCTCCATAGTTGGGTACTGATCACTGAGGTTCAGTGCTACCAGGGGTGCATTATCGGGCCCGACCAGGCGCATGGACACTGCCAAAATGCACTGCATAAGGTTTGCTACAGGAGAGAGGCCACATAATTCTTTGAATGAAACTACTGCATTCTGAAAAAAGGAAAGAAAGGGTTTCCTTTACAGTTAAATATGAATTTGTATGTCTCATTCTTTCAGGATAGAATACTTCACTGACACAGAGATACAATGTGGAATTACCACAGCTTTTCCCTGAAGAAATGGCAGCTTTCCAGAGCAACCAACATTACAAATATATTTAACCAGAAACACAAAAAATTCAAACAGTTCAATACTTGCCATGGGAAAAAAAAATAATTTAGAACAAGTATGTTTGGTCTCTGTCACCACTGAAATTAACCATGCAAATAAATGCGTTCTAAAACTAATTGGTTATGTATTTTTTTAAATGGCACAAGACATTCCACAGTAATTTTTAAAACGTGACCAAGAGAAACAAAATACGAGGTGCTGAATGTCTCAAATAAGCCAAGTGAAGTGGAAGGAGGAGTTCAGCCCACTTGTAACTTTAAACATACCTGAGCTACAGTCCAGACGTGCTGTGGATCTGCTGGCTCCCATTTGGTGTGAGTCACAAACCCAGCACTCCACTACCGATGTCATTCCTACCACAGAATCACACCTACGTGGCTTTCTCAGGCACTTTTATAGAAATACCAATTTTGTACCTTTCCCTAAAATTTATTACAGCTATATTTTATATCCAGTGTGGTAGAATATAGACCCATACATTTAAATTTGGAGAAAATTTCCAGTATCAGAAATACAAAGTGACTCCAAGCAGCCACTGAAATTCCACGATGGGAATATTCTAAGCACTGTAATTAATTTAGAATGTTTGTACCAAGTGGGAGCTGGTGATCTATGGCAGGTCTGGAGTTTGTGTTCCTGCAGGAAACAAAAACAAAAACATGGTATATTTAAGTTACAAATGTGCTCAGTGCTCCTTTCTCTCACTCCTTACCCGAGCAGGGCATCTGACACAGACTGATTTGAACCAAAACCACCTTCCACCTCGCTGGCACTGTCACACTCATCTGAGGACAGATTCCTTACAGGGATACAGTGCCAACCTTGAAGCAAACAGCAATCAAACATTAAGTATTTTGCTGTCCCTTTATGATACAAAATACCAAAACATGCTTAAAAAAAAGTGTAGTAAATTACATCTACTGTAGCCACTTACAGTGTATGCTAAGTAAATGTTTAGCAACATCTGTAAATGTCCAGGAAACAGAAACTACTGTTATTGTACACCTTAAAGACACAACAATTACATAATTGAAAAGACAGACATTGGCCAGTCCAAACAGATCTGTTTGAGATAAACAGCAAGGGTAAGCCATTATGAACAACAATCTTACAGACAGGCTGACGAGGACCCAAATATATAAATACATATATATACACACACATATATTTGTGTGTATATACATAGATATTAGTTGATGTCAGGCAGGACAGAAGTACATCTCTAAGTCCTGCATTTGGACTTTCAAGCCCCTATCCAGACACTATTCCTCATACTGCCCAGCCATTTAAATGTGCAGCATCAGTGATCAACATGTAACAACATGTTATGACATCAGGTTTTATCACAGCTCGTAGCAGCTAACAAAGGAGAAAAAAGGCTGGTTATTTGTACACAGATTTAGAGAAACCATTAACCCCACTACTGCACACTTACTTTGTTTTTTTTTATCTTCTTCCATCTTATGTTAAAAAAAACAAACTAAAACAACCTTTGCTCTTTAAAATCTGCCTTGTAGGGACATTACGTCTGTCTCATAAAAATCACAACAATTTGCAGTGCAGAATTTCACTAATAGAGAAATTAAACAAATCTCATACTCCCTGATGTAAGTTGATATTCATTTTAATTGAGTGGTTTATTTACTTCTATTAGCTGTAAAACCTTAGTTACACAGAGTTTAAATTGTGCACCTTGTATAGTAGCAGTAAAACTATGCAAAACTAATATTACCTTATGTAGCTAAAATACCTTCTTGGCAGCATTTTGAGAGATGATAATGATGAATTTACTTGACAGCACAACTTTCAAACTGACAGGAAAATATTTATAAAACAGCTTTCAATATCTCCTGTTCAAAGAAACCACACTGCAGTCTGTTTGCAATTACATCACTTCAGGAAAACACAGCAGCATGCACAGTGAAGAGTTTGAAGTAGCTAAAAAATGTCATGTTTTCACTGTTGCCTCAAATCTTGGGCTCAGCTCTTCCTTGAAAGGTACCTTCAAGTACAGCATCCATCACGTGACAGAATTCTAGCCTTCACTAGGCTAGCTATGGGTAAAGCCAATCAGTTTAATCAGTTTCCCCTTCACAGAAGGTGTTTTATAGGTCACTTCATTTGAATTATGCTTAATTTTACTGATCGCTGCTACTATTCCATCAGGTTATAGATAAAGTTTTATTAAAGAAACCACAGCTTTACACCTCACTTCAATCTATGTGCATAAGGGTTTATTCACCTGGAATCTCCAAACCATTCATTGTTCTTCTTCCTATGCATGACTTTTAAGGCAAGGTAATTCCTTCTAGGGGATGCCTTCTTATACCTTGGTGCTAATTCCACATATTTCTAACATATTTTTACTATGAAAAATCATGGAAAGCAGACAGTAATTCTGAAAAGCACTGCCTTCTATTTGGGAATGAGGGAAAAACCAAAACCCTCAGTGAAAAGAAGCAAGTATGCTAAACATACTTCTGCCTAAAGTTAAGTTTTCTCAAAAGCAGTGAAGTTTCCCTCTTCTAGTATGTTTCTCCTGCATTTCTATTTAATTTTCTAAAGCTGAACCATTGCCATACTTCCCTCTAGTGCGTATCTAACATTCCTTCAAAGACACAGGATGAGTCAGCAGGTTTGAGTGGTAAGACTGGAGTCCTATTTTGAGTTCACATTCAGTACAGATATGTATCCAGAGTTACCTCAGTGGGCAGGACCACCTAAGAGACCGCTCTGATGTAATCTGGTTTCAAAGGTGTTCAGCATTAGTCCTAAGTAACAGCAAATGCAGCAAGACTCTTACAAACATGGATTCCATATGCCCCATTATACAGAAACACACAGAACTGACAAAGTCACTGTGAAAACTGTACCTGCATGTTTTCTCTCAAATCCGTGGCATCCCGAATGGGCTGCAGAGCGTTCTTGAACACTTCATCTATTGTTTTAATCCACAGTGTTCTCATGGAAGCATATTCCCTGGATTTCTTGCCCTTCCTCACAGAGAGGCCCCGCTTATGAGGCTTCCCACCACCCCTTCTGTTAGTGATGGCCACGTGCACAAACAGGGAGGCGTGTGCTAAGCTTTCACCAGTTAGAGACTGCAGGGGAACGTGCCGGTAACCGGTCTGCAGACACTCAAAGGGAATGGTGTACTGCCCAATGAACTCATCCCCAATGTAATCATCATCCAGCACCACGAAACGCACCATAGCCAGTTCTGGCAAATTGATCTGAAACTCAAAGCTTTCATCAAAGATGGGATTATCCCCGTTCTGGTGCATCGTTTTCGTCCTTTGCTCCGCACAGTCAGCGGGGATCCCGTGAATTTCCACGTAGACGTAGGGATCCACAACGTCCCCTTTGGCACCCGACCCTTTGGGTTTAGGGAAGTTCTGCCCGCTGATGATTTTAATGTGAAGCAGCTGAGGTGAAACTCCAGGCACGGTGTCTTTCGTGTTGGCGCTGAAGAAGGACACCTCCTCCCTCATGATGGCGGGACGAAGCACGTAGCCGCAGTTGCCGTTCTGCCGAAACCAGCCGATGTTGAGATCCATCATCAGCCCGGGCGTCTGGAAGTTCATGGCTACGATCTGACACCCGCACTTCCAGAAGTCCTGGGGGTTCATGTTGCTGGAGTCGATCCTCATGGGGCTGGGGAACACCCTGGCAAGAAAACGTTTGTTGTAATTCACAAAGTCCCCCGGGTTCTCGTTGGCGTATTTGCTGGCGAGCACCTCGTTGAAGGAGCACACTTCCCAGTACTTCTGCAGCTGGAAGGAAACCTGGAACTCCTTGAACTGAACCGATTTACATATGCTCACCAGCTCGGACAGCTCTTTGCAGAGCTGAAACCGTTTTCCTGTCATCGAGTTCTGTTGTTCAATCCCCTCTTTCCCCACTCTCTGTGACATCTCTGCTCCTTCATCTTCATCCGTAACATCTCCCTCTAGTCCAGAACAATTAGAGGAGAGCTTCTTTGCTTTAACCAGTATTTTCCCTTTAAGCGATTCTGGCGATGGAAGGTAAGACTCCTCAATGTTGGGGGACTGCGTGTGTAGTTTGTCCCCCAGAATTTTCTTCATGTGCTGGACCATCACCTTCTGCTGCTTAATGGAGCAGTGGTTTTCCAAGCATAGGATGAGAGGGTATTCTGAGGCAAAGAAGGCATACTTGTTGATGATGTCGATGACGCTGCGGAAGACGATCTGCGAGGTCATGGTGTGCCCCGTGTAGATGACGGGCTCGTTGTCGGGCCCGTCCCACACGTCCAGCTCCACGCTCCGGCAGCCCATCTTCAGGGCACGGATGTAGCCCGTGATGTCAGAGGGCCCTCGAAACTGATCCTCTATCAAGTATGTGTTATGAGATGAGTTTATAAAATAATGAGACAGAGGCTGTTTCATGTCTTGGCAGACTTTTTTATGCTCGGGATCAAATATGTGGCAGTCTGGTGAAGTCAGGTAATTTGTAAACCCATCTATAGAAAGACAACCCTTCTCCTGGCCCTCTCTGGCTGGCTCGTACTTCTGGATGATTTCCAGGCTTATTTCATCCGTGACGTGTGCCATACCCTGCTCTGCTTCTAAAAACATCATCAGGTCCTTGGTATCTAGGAACTCCTTATTGCTTGAGAACTGAACCAACAAGAAATAGATTTCTGGTCTGGTACAAAGCTCATGAAAAACTTCAATAAACTCTTCTTTCGTTACTTCAGTACCAGTTTTTTCCTTTGATCTATGTAACTCCTTGAATTTTAGTTCAATTTTATTTGTTTTTAAACCAGGATTTAAGTCTTTTATAAACTGTACAGCATCACATAAGGGTATATGTCCCAAGTTATCTACATCTGATTCACTGAACATCTGTGAAAGCCATGAAGTCCTCATATTATCCTGTGTGCTTTCTATCATATCCAGAGTATGTTTTCCATACGAAATTAGGTACCTTAAGCCAGTAACCCAAATATTGGCAACGTCTGCTGAGTTCGCCACAAGGTCCAGCGACTCGTAGTTCTCTCCGTACAGGATGGAAAAGGCGCAGTCTTCGGAGATCTGGTCGTAGATTCCATTGCTGCGGAAAATATCCGTGTTTTTCCCCGTCCGGACTTCCTTGATTGACTTCACATCAATCTTCGCTTTCTCCGAGTCCTTCTTGGAGGGCTCCCAGCGGAGGGACTGCATGTCTGCATCCAGAAGGAAGTAGCGGTGGTAGACCCTGGAGTTGGAGCGGATCTTCTTGAGCTCGGAGCCCTCCAGCATGGCGTTGATGCAGTCGCTGGCGCTGCTGATCTTCTTCTCCGTCGGCATGCTGCTGAACGACACCGTCTTCTTCCGCTCGCGCTTCTGCTTCGAGCCGTCCTGCGGAACAAGGGAGCACACACCCGTCAGTACGGCTCTGCCCAGCAGTAACCGCCTACAGTTCCAACATGGAACTTCAAAAAGCAGTTCAAAATGGCCAGCATCTGTGTGGTGACCAGGATGCTTACTGGGATCATCAAAAATACTAACAGTGGATTGATACCTGTTCTTGAGGCTGCACAAGGCTCTGAGCAGCCTGGGCTAGTTGAGGGTGTCCCTGCTCCCTGCAGGGGGCTGCGCTAGATGCCCTTTGGAGGCCCCTGCCAGCCCTAAACATTCTATGATTCTTGCCTCTATGAGCAATCCTCTAGGTTTTTTGTGGGTTTTTTTTTAGTATTTTGTATGAACACAGAATCAAAGTGAGTTCTGAATGCTAATGAAATAATAATGCTGTATAACTGCATTTTATGAGGAGTAACCTACTTACAGAGATAATGGGTTCCTCAGCCAAGGCAGTAGGCAATAAGCCTTCCTCTGAGTACTTCTACAGACTACTGGCTGAACTTCGGCAGTACAGAACATACTGCCTTAATCCTATGCTGACAGGGTCCTCGTGAGCACCAGAGAAACATTAATACACAATTAACTGTCTAAAACCCACAGGACATGGTCCTAACCTCAGCACAGAAGCTGTTAACAGCACTTGCTGCACAGAGCACCCTCCCAATTTCCTCCCACAGCCTGTCAGAGCACTGACTGCATCCCACTGTCCCAGAGAACAGCCACACCAAAACACCAGCACCTGGACTGCAGCAGATCAAATTCAACACAAGTGCTGAGCTCCAGGAAATACAGTGACTCAGGAGGGAACTCTGAGAGGATTTGCTGTTGGCATTAATTCAAACAAGTACAGATAAACTGGTAATAGATGAATTAATTACAATTAAAAACTGAATATAAGAAGCCTGTGTGCTTTCATTATCTGCATTTTCCGTGCTTTAAAAAAATGCTGGTTTGTTTTTTTATAAGCATCATGTGTCTTGATGAGATTTTAATCCAAAATATTATTTCAATGAAACAATCTTTTTATGTTAGACACACAATTTAGAACGCTGTTCTTATATTTCAGCACAGCTCAAAAAAATTACTTTCCCAGGGTTATACAAAAAGAATGTTATTTATTCCCTCTAATAGCTTTACATTTGAAGCATGTTCCAGTGCAAATCAGCATTGCTTATGTGGCAGAAAGGGAAAGAAAACTTTAAACGACTGCTACAGTGAACAGATGTTCAAATAAACCCATCCATTACAGAATGCATTTCCAGTTCAGAGCGTATGTGCTGTATGTTTAATTTCATTACATTCAAAATGCAGAATTCTGTTTCATAATTTAATTTATAAGCATCTGAAAAGCTTTTCATTGAAGACAATGATTAGCAAAGCAAGCAGACTTAATATTTGCTGTTCTATGTTTGAGAAAATTAATCAACCACACACTTCTTGCACCTTTAATGACAGCAGAACTTGCTTCATGCAGTTCTCAAGAGACCAGTAAAAGGGAATAACTCTTCAGAGGCCTGTTTCATTTCCAACTGCAGATCAAATGCCTGCAATGGATCCCACACAGGGCTGGCTCTCAGAACCTCAGTACTTGTAGTTTGGGCTAAGGACTGCTCTCAAACAAAAGCAAATTTGCTTACTTTAAAGAAACAGTAAATTCCAAGTGTAATGAGCTCCAGAGCACCTTTCATCCAGAGACCAATGGTCCAGGGCTACCAGACTGCCTGTGTGAGTCCCCACCCTGACACAGGCATGGCAGTCACAACCAGTATGAACAACAGAACAATTTGGGGGTGTGTTCCCAAAAACACTGGCCAGTTACCCACCTGTCTGAAAAGAAACAGAAGCTAAACTGAGAAACTCTCCCTCATCATCTCAGAATGAAATTGCAGAGTGTGCACAAAAGGTGTGAAACTGGTTTGAGCCTCAGAGAGACAGTCTGGCATGGGGAGGGTGCAGACAGATTCTGCTGGACAAGGTGAAGGATTTCACCCTGCAGTGAGGGGCATCCACTAACTGTCTCTCATGGCCTCAAGGCTGTCTTGAACCAGACTGGCACATCAGGAACCTGTGTGTACCTGAACAAACCCAGCAGTGACTTCTCAGCATTCCTGAGATTACAGTGTCCTGGCACTGCTAAAGATGCTCTACAGTGCAGAATTCAGCCCAGGGAAGAAGCTACAGTTTTCATGCTGAAACAACTTCCAGAGCTATTCTAGAAACCCTCACAGAATGAAGACCCTGTCAATCTTCACATTATAACATCATAACTCAAGACTTCCCCTGAAGTCTGCCCATTCTTCAGGAGAGTATGCAAAGAGTTTATTATATCCAGGAGCAAAGTATCTAGCAGTTTAAAAACCATAAATATTCCCATCTGAGATCTATGGCACTTAAGAGACAGAGGCAGCTGAAGAAAAGAGCTGAAAAGAGCAAGCAGGGAGCACTATATCCATGATAAGTTGCTTTTTTTATTACTCTCAAGGTAGAGACAAAGAAATGGTTGTGTGACTAAGACAGTTCTATCTACAAAACAGAATTCTGGAGATAACAAAGAATCTTGAATCAGACAGGGAGAGATAAGCACATCATTCCTGAACTGTAAAGCTTTTAACATGAAAATTTATGATAAAATGACTTATAGAGCAGTTCCAATAACTACAGGCACTGATAGGGACAGTGGTGTTCAAACAGAGATTTGATCATGTAACAGATCAGGATGACAGAGGAAACAATGGACAGTGGAAGCTTTGTGAGCATCTACTAAAGGAAAGGATGCAGAGAGTGAACTTTATGACCTGAAAATGCCCAAACAATTCATTCTGTTTGGGACAGAGGACTTTACAAAGAAGAAGGAATGGCACCAAGAGGAAGTGGCAGAATGACAGATTTTTAGAGCTCTTGTCTGGGAAGTGAAAGTCCCTGATGTCATTACTGCAGAAACATTTCACTTGGTGACCCTGACTGCCAAATGTATAAACAGCCTGTGCAGCAGGGACCTGAACTGAATTCTGCCCTCTGAACACCCACCTCCCCAGTGACAAATCCTGCTGCTCTAGTGTGTGCTCCAACCGCACACGACTTGCTTTCGTTCTCACACAGGAGAGGTTCAGAAGCAGCGTGGGAAGTGGCTCCATCCTCTCGTCAAGAGCATGAGGAGCTGCTAGCAGGCAAGGAGCTGCCATTTGAAGATCCCCAGGCCAAAGGACTGAAATCCTGTCTCCTTAATCCCAAACTGGCTCAGGAACAAGGTGGACGCTGCCTAGCAAGGAGGGCACTATCTGTACATGGGTGTAGTAACAAGACTGACATTATATGCAGTGTCTCAAGAGCTTGTTTTGATTTTTTTTAGCATGTAAATTCAGAATTAAGTGCCGTGTTAGTGAATCTGAAGGTCACTGTTGTGGCAATACTCTGAATAATTACTGGTGAGAAGGTGAGAACATAGGCCATAACTGAATTTGGTTAATTTTGTTGGGTTTTCTTTAATCACATTATTTTTTAATGTCATATAGCATAAAAGCTGTTCTAGAAGTAATTTAATGTACATCTGTAGCCAACAGTTGCAATATAATTCACTGCTTTATGATGAGAACAGACACTCTAATGATTTTCGTGACGAACATGGAGTGAACTACTCTTCTGACACTATACAACTCACTGCTGACTTGCTTTTATAGCACATGTGGTACTTAAATAGACAATTTGAGCATGAAAACTGCCTCCCTTCATCAAATGCAATTCAGCAGCAATTGCAAAATATTTCAGGAAGTGGTTAAAAAAAAAGAAATGGAAGCTTTGTTTATTTAATTACAACTCCTAAGCATTTTTCTTTAGAAATGTGCAAAACGAAAAGCCTGAATTTTACAGATTACTTTATACTTAAGAAAAACATTCAGGTATGTCTAGATATAGGTAGGTCATTGTAAGGAAAAAAATTACAGATATTTAAGGCAGTATTTTAAAATGCACTTTAATAAAAATATGGTAATATCAGCAATTGATTCCTTTCCAGGGTTTCACCTGTGGTTTTAGAGATATAAATGCAGCCACAGATCAGCAAATGAGTGATGAATACAATGGCATATCACTCAGTAACAGAATCATCCATGCTGGTAAAGTCCTTCGGGGTCAGAGTCCAACCAATAACCCTACTCTACATGCCCACTCCTGAACCATGTCTCTAAGCACCACGCGTAACTGGCTTTTAAACACAGCCAGGGATGGGGATTCAGCCCCTTCCCTGGGCAGCCTGTTCCACCACCTGACCCCCACCTCTCTACAGCCTCCTTCCACCTAGTTGTAGAGAGTGAGGTTTCCCCTCAGCCTCCTTTTCTTCAGACTAAACAACCCCAGCTCCCTCAGTTGCTCTTCACCAGCCTCGCTGCCCTTCTCTGGACCCACTCCAGCACCTCAAGGTCCTTTCTGCACTGAGGAGCCCCAAGCTGCAGACAGCACTCAGTGCAGCCTCACTGCTGCACACTGGGGTAAAGGGGGATGACCACTCCTATAGTCCTGCTGATATATTATCCTTCCCTTTATAAATATTTTTATTGCAAAAATATTCAGGGTTTTCTTTGAGAAAAAGTCTTTAACTGATAGGACAATAATAAACAGGACCGCTTGTCCTAATAAAGGAATTATTATGTATAAACTGCCTATGTACAGCTGCCAGCTTATTCCAGAACATAAGCTGCAGCATTATGGAAGAAACTAAGCAAGTTTCTGTGTGAAAGAGTCAGTAGAAAGAAAGGAAGGAAATTAGCAGGTAACTAAAATCACCAGTGGTTTGTTTTTGTTGCAGAAAACATACGTTGATTTATAAAGTTACACGCAGCTACAGGCAGCCTGAGAGGTGGGAAGAGGGAAAAAAGGGGCTGGAAAGAAGAGAGAAGGTGGGACAGGAAAGGTATTTCACCATTAGGAGCCACGTCCCCCAAGGAAGGAGGTCCTTGGTGCACCCTCTGTCAGCCCAGTTCTCCTGGCATCCCCAAGTGAGCAGAGGTGAGAGCCACCCTGACCCAGCACCTCGCTCCTGCTGCCAGCACCTCCCCGTGCCAGCCTGCAGGATCCCTGCTAACACAGTGACCCAAATTCACTGGAAAAGAGGCACTTCAGGATGCTTGAGCACAGCTGGCTGAGGCTTGCAGAGCATGTGGAATTCAAAACAGGAAAAAACCTCTCTGAGTAATGAGCAGCTGAGCTGACAGAACCCCAAAGAGTGCAGGAGCAGCACATGGTGTGCAGTGGTTCTGAATGAGCTGGAGCTGCTGCTTCACTCACACTGCACCCAGCACTGGTATGGCAGAGTCCTCAGCTGCAATAATAGGCTTTTGGAGGGAGACAAAACACCAGCCATGTGGAAAACACAGGGCCTCCCACTCGTCGTGAATCACTATATTTGAGCTCAGCATTTAAATATTTTTCTGTGCTGGTATTCATGGCCTATCTGCTGTTTGCAGAAATATTTTGAGAGAAACTTATTTTTTCAATGTGTGATGATTTGACCCCAGCCAAACAGTTAACACAATGTGAGAAATAACAGGGAGGAGGAAAGAAGAATATGAAGATCATCTGAATGAACAACTCTTCTTGTCTTTTTTTCCTTTTTAGTAAGGAAATTCTTTTATTAAAGAAATACAGACACCGAGGCAAGTCTTAGCTCAATATTAAAACAAAAATAATCTGTATTACTTCAGATCAACTAATTGCATAGTTGATGATGCACCTAACACAGTCCCCTCTTCAAACTCTCTTCAAAACATGAAATTTCTGTCCTGTCTCCCCCTGCCCCAGCTCCATCTCCCTTCTGTCCAGCCAAGCTCCTCAGACCCATTATCACCTGACACAGGTTAATTAACCTCACTACCTCAGGAAATGAAAAAACTCTTTTTGCTGAATTAGTTTCCTGCAGATTTAGTGAGCTGGAACAGTTTGCCATGTGATCTGGTAACTATCAGAGCTGGTTCAAAATAACCACTAGAAACAGGGAGTTGATTAAAACGGGAGGAAAGAACAGAAACTCTCACTTTTATCAAGACATTAATTCAATTAAAATTGGTGCAGCTGAAACTGTTCTGTTGAAATTAAGATCCTACGTGACCTGACAAGAGAACTTCAGGTCATTAGGGGAAAGAAAATGTCATTTTTGCAAGTCATTTCCACTGGTAGAAAGCACAGCTCTTTTCCATTTCTCATTTCAGGCATAAACAGCAATTTGGCTGAACTGGCAAAATAAATAACTTCCGTAAGACAGATGTCAGAATTCACAGTTTAAAGCAAAAGTACAGCATGTGGGTGAGTCAAATGTGGTTATTGCGCTCTCTTTATGCTTTCTGCCATGTCAGATGCAGCTCTAGCTCTGCAGAAGGTTGTTTCACCTCCCCCTGGGCTGCTCTTCTTCAGCATCAGAGGGAAGAGCCAGCAGCAGGTCCAGCGAGGTGTGTGCACTGGCTCAAGCTTCCCTACCTTCTCCCACTGCTGTGGTGAAGCCTCCCAGCAGCTTTTCCACGGCTTCTCACAGACGTGAGGGTTGGTTTTGCTTGGGTTTTTTTGGAACACCTTCCCTACCCAGCAGGCCTGGACACCATCCCCTGATGCACAGCCCACAACATTCTGTGCACAGCTGCCCGAACACCGCGCTGCTCTAAAGCAAACACTGCTGCTTCTACTAATAAGCCAAGCAGAGTTAAATAGGGCTCTGAGAAGTCTGCCAGTGGTGCAATAACAGCAAGAGTCACTGAAGGTAATGTGAAGCATGAGGAGAAAGGTGGCATCCCTCTGCCCACAGCACAGGGAACTGTGACCGTGCCAGCTCCCAGTCACCGCTGGGAACCCGCTCATGACCCTACCTATAGCTCTCAGCAAACACAACTCTTCTGAGGAAACTAAGATTTAATTATTGAAAGTAACCTAACTGCAGGAATGTGTATGTTTGACATTTCACACTCCTGAAGTTACTGCTTCAGCCTTCAATGGCAATGATAATTAAAGCGACTATTTTTACTACTGGTAATTGTTACAAATGAGACAAAAAGCAGTAGGTTACCTTTACTCAGTGATTACACAGGCAGAGAAAACATGAACCCAAGCAGCTCTGTTAACCACACTGTGCTGCATTGTTCTCTTTTCCATGTTGATTTTCAGATCTATGTAATTTACAGCTGTCTAACAATTATAGGGAGTTCTCGTTCTGGATGCTACATCAATGCTCTTCTTCCCCTTTAACTCTGTCCTTTAATTATTCATTAGTTACAAGCACTTAGAAAAGAACAGTGAACTATAAATATTTAATACGAGATGCCTGTAACAGAACGACATGAGAGACTGCAAAAATCAAATAAAGTATTTGTTTATCCTAAGCCAACAAAAACTAAGCAAGGCACACACTCTAGATTTTCCATTTATATCAATGTGCACAGCTTTAACAAATGAAATCTACTAAGTCATCCACAGGCTTCACCCAGAGATTACAATTAAACAAACACAAATTACCAGCTATGGCAGCTTTCTCCAGAGCTCCACGTTTTTAAGTGGCCTATTTTGATTGTTTGCTATGAGCTTACCTTGTGAGGAAGGCTGAATAAGCACCACTACCAAACATCTCTGTTTCAAGCAGTTAAAGGATGCAAGAGTGAAGAGCAGCAAGCCAAGACAATTTCTGAAATCCTATTTACAACAGCAGGATCTTAGCAAACATATTCTCCATATAGATGAGAATTCTAGCACTTGAATACTGAATTATTGAATACAAGAATTTCAAATGTTTTAAAGTTTACAAGCCTTCTTGATGCAGAGGAGGGCTACAGATCCAGTATGCACTCATACTTCAGTATAAGTTGGGAGAAAAAATCATCCTGCTTTTTCATTTTCAGGGCTCATTGTATTTTAACAATTGGTATGGGCAATATGGAAAATATGGTAATACCACAACTTCATTCTGTGGAGGAAAAGAGAATTGCTAAGAAAACAGGACTCTCCCTACAATCAACTGTTTATTTGTTAAAAAACTCCATTTTTTTAACCCCTCCAAGGACGGGGACTCCACCCCCTCCTGGGCAGCCTGTTCACTGCCTCACCACTCTCAGTATAGAATTTTTTCCTATATCCAACCTAAACCCCCCCTGGACAATTTAAGCCCATTTCCAGATAGCACAACCAGTGTGTGGTGGAGAGTGCGTTTAGATTATATTTGAAAGTGTGCCTGTACAGTGGACAGCAATGTAAATAAAACCTCAGCTTTAAAGCACACCAGTGTACCAGAAAACTACTATAATGGATGCAGTTATATCTGGAAATGCAACTCTCCTCTCCCTGGCTGAATCCTGCCAGCCAAAGGAGCCTGCTGTTAGAATCTGTGTACTCCCTAAAAATAGAGCTTCCCCTCGTGTCACCTACACCAACAAACCCAGCCAAAAGCAGACAAGCCTTCACTATTAATACTTACATTTAAAACCTCAGAATAAAGACCAGCATTCAAGTGCTGTAGTAAAAATACCAAAGGAACTACATTTTGTACAACTCTCAGAATAGTCTAGTTAACACAGTCTATTTTCTAAGTTCTTATAAAGCCAAAGAGATTGTTAGATGAAAAAACCAGCAGTGAAAGCACTCACATAATATAATATATTCAATTTAATATTCAAACCTTGCTTATTTTATTTAAAAATAGCCCGTATGCTAAACACTAAAAGTGCACCTTTCACCAACTGTAGCTGGATTTCCACACATTTTGGTTAATTCCTGCTGCAACAGACCTGCCCTGCTGGACTCAAGTCTAAAATGACAGGAGCCAAAGGGAAGTGTGAAAACTGAGAGGAAGCAGATGCATCATCAGTGGAATGCTGCTTTAGATTTACATTTCTCTATTAAGACAGATTAGAAAGAATACATGTAAGGGGAAATAATTTGCTGAATTCATATGATGCAATACTTAATTGAAAAGTTAACAAAATTATTATATTATTTCTATACTGCATCTTGTATATTTATACATTGAAACACAACATTCATTATCTATTACTTGAATTCTGAACTATAAAGTCACATTTTAGTGGAAAATGCCATAAATCAATTCTCTGAGTTTGATTCTACAAAGTTAACTGAACAAAGCCAAAGCATTCTGTCAACATTCACAGAGCTGTCTGTTCACATCTGTAGTAACTTACTGATGGCCAGCTTTGTAGGAAATTGATTTTAGCTGTCAGGATAGTTTAGGAGCAAAGAACAAAGTTCTTCCTGTAAGTTCTGCCACTCCTCCCCAGGAGTGCTAGCCCCTCACATTGAATATAAATATCTGTACATACAGTCATTACTCTAGCAGATTACTCCCAAAGGACTGTGCTGCATTTTTGGAATATTCTGAAGGATATATATGCTGCATATTCTGAGAGGGAAGAGGCATCATTATCCATCTGCTTCAGAACCACAGGTGTTTTCTAAGCTCCTCTGGAAATGTTTGCATTTATAAAGCCACAGCATCTACACACTGACACAACTGACTCATCTGGAAATTCTATGGTATAGCTATTTTTCTAGTTCTGTATGTCAGCTTGATTAGCATTATGACTCTATAGCTTTAACCTGGACGAACTTTGCCTGTAAAAACAGGCAAAAAAGGAAAGTTAGTGATGATAGAAAACAAGCTTATTCAGTTCATCCAGAGCAGACACTGACAGAAGTATCTGAAGCTCAGCTCGGCTCTGCAACACCTCTTGGCAACTGATTCTAACCCTGAGAAGTCAACAACCACTAATAAGCAGAAACTAGTCAAGTAACAAAAGGCTCCTTCTGTAGGAATGACCATGTGAGAACAATGGCCAGTTACAAGATAAATAATAAAGGTTGCACTTACACCACAAGATATTAACACATTTTTTGCTAAGATTCAATGGTGTATTCCTCTCTTCTTACTGCTTACGGTATTTCTTGATTAAGTACCAGCGATTTGTTAAATGAAACCCTTCCTGAAGGCTTCCAGGAGTTACTGCAAAGCACAGGAGACATTCTGATAAAGAATTCCAGGTGCAGCTTAAAAAATTGTTTAAAAATCTGTAAACATTTTTCAAATACAAACTTTTGGTTCCAAAACTGGTGACATTTCTTCTCCAGCCTGTCTCCAATTGCACCAACAGAAACCAGTCTCTGGCTATAGAACAGCACCCACACTCTCCTTGCTAATCTGCTTCCAAATCAAATGTTAAAATCAAGTGTTTGTGATTTTAAGTGCTGTGCAGCTAAGAAGAATTTGACTCAACTGCTTTAAAATCACACTAGAACTAGCTTGTTCTGGACATTCTAGAATTTAACTTTTTATTCTGTTCTTCACAGTCTCCATGGTCTTCCTCACATATGTATGTATAAAATTCATCTTAATATGTGTAGGTTTTATTTAATGGGTAGATTTTTTTACTTCGGACCCTACAAAAATCTTCATAAAGAAGTGTGCATCCCAACCAAAATCTTGACAGAAGCCAAAATTATTCATCACATGCTAAACACAGTACCATCCTATTTGTGAAATTCTACCATACTGTACTTGTGAATATGTTAAACCAATTGTTCCTAGGCAACTCAGAGGACAAGAGTGAAAACAATTTGTTATTATTATTTTAGTGATAACATCAAGTTAGAAAGTAAGTTCTTTAGTCAACAGCAAAAATGTTTCTCCCTCTGCTAATGCTACTTCAGCTTGCCAAAAATACTACCACCCATTCTGCAAAAAACAAGCTAGTGTTTATAATTTAAAAGTATTTGCCAAGTCCTCAACCACAAGAGCCTCTACCTACCACTGCTAAGGCCATTGATCATACCACAAACATTAACTAATCAACCACCGCAATAAAAAGCACCAAAAAAAGAGACAGCTTTCAGAACATGTATTTTAATTTTACAGCCCTTATGAAACATGTTTACTAAAATTAGCTTGGAAAAGCAGTGAGCCAAAACCAGTTTAAGTAGAGTTTATTCTCTTTTCAGTTGCAGCTGTTTGAAGATTAGATTTTAAAGCTTCCCTGCATCCTTTACAGGGTAACTAACTCAGAGTAGCCAGGCACTGGGAATTAGTAAGGATGCAGCAGATTGCAATAAGGCAAAGTCTATTCAATAAAGCTACTTCAGTTAAAATACAATTCTGGACTACAGTTCAGAAAAAGATTATATAGCTTCACTAGTACAGCCATCATATATAAAATATGACAGATGACTGAAGTACAACACGTTAGATAAGGTATCAGAGTTCTTCTTTTAAACATTTTTTCTATCCTTATTGATGTAATGAAGTTTCTTCCTTCAGTCTGAATACAACCTTCTCTAAGAACACACAGGTCATGTAAATACTTCAGTGGTCACCTAAGTGCCCATCCTTCCCTCTTGCAGTCTCAGGGACTTTGAATCCATTAGCATATCTAGTATTTCTCACTAGGAACGTGGGTGAAATTCATCTGTGCATCACGCAGTGGGCACACACAGCTACACAGCTGCCTCTTCAAGAACAAAGACTAACTGGGAAGCTGCACAATTGCTGTTACAAACTTCTGTTTTCTAAATATTAAATTTAAAAATTATTGTTGCTAAGCGCTGTTTTTTCTGCTGCCCAGAGAACTGTGTTCCTGAAGAGGAAGCTGCAGAGAAGGGCAGTGCTCAAGAATCAGGACCTGCACTGAACCATGCCTCACATTCAGAATTTCAAACCAAATCATTCCCAGCTTCTGCAGACAGCAAACCCCTGGCTTTTCACCTGGCAAACTTCTACAGAACTACTTTGGCCACTGCCTCACCTTCAGACTCGGGAGAGTCATCTTCTCCAAAGTAGAAAAGTCTCGTTTAATGAATAAAAATCAGTGGTCTGACTAAGAAAGCAGTCATCAGCACCATGAGTTCCCAGTGACAAACCTCGTGCAGTAAGTAGGCTGGTGCCCAGACACTCAGCTCAGGAGGTTTTACACACTCTGCCTCGCTGGTGAGCAGCTCACAGCTGCATTCAGGACTCTGCCATCTCCATGCACATAGCTAATCCACTCTGGAACTTGAGTAGCTGCAGCAGATGGTGATCAGAAATCTCTCATCAGCCCCAGAATACATCCTCACGGTATATCATCCTATAAATAAAGTCTCTCCCGTTCCCTGGGGGTTGCAGAACTGATTATGGAATATCAGAGGTTTCTCTGGATTACAGAGAGCTCAGAAGGACACTAGGCTGCTGTAGCTTACATCTCGTATTTTTGGAGCGGAGTATTTTTGTGATGAAGTTAAAAATGTCAGGCATCTGAAGCTTATGCAACTGCAATTTTACACTGGATTTTCCAATTTTAAAATGCAGCTTTTAAACCATGTTTTGTCTTACTATTATGGGCATACTTTGAGTTTTACAGGATTGTTGTCAGCTAAGAATAAAAATTTTCCGAGCCCGTGATGTGCTTTGGTTTAAAGAGCAAATTAGCTCTATGCATTTAAGAGTTAGTTCTACTTGTTCAAGACAGAAAATGGTACGTTTGAGGTTTGATCACTGTTGACAGGTAAGAAGACATAGTAAAACCAATTACACGGTTTGGTTTGCTTCCAGACATCTTCAGCACCAATTCAGCATGAGTCCCTTAACAAATAATTAAGCTTTATTACTTTAATTGCTGTCAGGGCACGGGGAGCTGACTCCAAACACTGGGTTCCTGTCCTCTAATAATAGCTATTGTTTTGACTATAGCTTTTATGTTTCCATTAATTTTTATCTTTTCCTGTGCACATTCAAATGTAAAGAACCCTCCTGAGTGCCCAGTGCTTCCAAAAAAAATAAAACCTGGAAACAAAACTTGCACCACAACTCAATGAAATGTTTTCTCAACTTCACTTTCCAAATATCAGAAAGTAACTTTATTTCTTCCCTCTAAAATTAATTTGCAAATTAAGACACAAGGATCTGAAGACCTATGAAAGCCTTTTGAATGGCTTCCTGACCGTGGCAATGTCAGCAGTCAGCATCTCTGCTGAGATTCCCTCAGCTGCAGGCCCAAAAAGGAACATTTATTTTTATCTACTCTTACATGATGTCATAAACTCTACCAACTAAGAACAGTGTCAGCACCAAGATGTCTGGTGGGTCAGGAACTTCTTGAAATGTAAAAAAAACCCCGCAGCCTCATCTTTTGGTGTATTTTGCATTTGAAACCAGCTCCTCAGACAAGCAGCCCAGTGAGCTGTGCCTGCTGCAGCAGAATGCAGCACCCAGCAGCACTTCATCACCCCCTGAAATACTCCAGAATCCTGCCAAAGTACTTCAGAGCCAAGGGAGCCCTTGCACACCTGTACAGCCCTGTGTCTAACACCCACACTGTCCATTTACATCACCTTCTCACAGGCCTCTTCTCCCAGCCAACCTGACTACACAACGTCAGCAGCTCTGGCTATTCTGAAACCTCTGATTGCACCATCAGCAAACACAGTCAAGTACCCAGATAAACATAAGTAATTGGAGTAATAATGCTTATGAAGTAACCAGTAGTTCCCACATTGCACTTGCAGTATTAAACTATCTGTACTGACATGAGGGCAGCAGACACAGTGTGTGAGAACAACTACATCCTTTTTTATTTAAGATTTAGATCTTAATAATCAGATGCACACACAAAAAAGGAAGGATTTGATGTCAAAGGGCACTCGTATCTTTGGATATTGGGGCAATTCAAACAACTTTCAATGCCAAAGATAGAACTGCTTTGGTCAGAAGTTATTTCCCGAGACTACTGCTGATCAAAAATCTCAGTAAAGCAGTGAGGAATTTGCCTGAACCCCATATTTTACTGAGAATCTCTCACAATATGGTGTAAATGCTTAAAATGTTAACACCAGTTGGAAGATATTTTTCCAGTTCTAATTTGAAATGAAGCTATTAAGTATCTGTATTGATTTGGAAGTTTTCTATTACAGACCTTAGTAACAGTGGGCAACATTCATTCATTCATTTATACTTGTGAGCATCAAAGTCAATTTCCTACCCATTTTTCTGCTTACACTGTGTATTACCTTGTCAAATTCATATCCTTATTACTAACAGCTTGTAATACCTAACACTAGAAGTCTCCCCTTACAAGGTTCCCAGTGAAGGAGGACATTCTCCTAGGAATAGCACAAGTCACTTTCAAAACAAGCCTTATCCAGTATACAGTTTAATAAAGAGTATTTTTAAATCATATTTGCAGTTTTGTTTTAATTATATATACAATGAAATAAATACAAGAAAACAGATGTCAGTAGGGCCAATATAAATATTTTTTAAGCTTTACTAAACTATAAAATCTAGATAGTACACTTACATAAACATGTTACAAAAACAAGCTGCTAATGTCAGTGCTGCATTCTGTGCCTATCATTATTTACAACTGGTACAAGCTGCTGCTTTGTAATTAACTAATTTCTGTTAGTTAAGTAGCTCTGTTTCTAGCTGCCATGTTCTAAATCTCAGCAAATACTAACAGCAACTGCAAAGCATCCTGACTATGGTATTATCTCAGCTAATTTACTCTGCTCTTGGGTGAGAGATTACTAATGTTTGCACACATTTGTTATTCCTAAAGCCAGCGGTGGGAAGAGACGTAACCTCTACGCTGTCCTCCAAAGCTCAACTAGAAGAGGGTGCAGAACTATGTCAGTTCCACAACAAAACGCTGTGTTGGGATAATGCCTAGATGCTGTTAGGAGAGGAACCTGAATACAGACATTAAAAACTGCCAGTCCCAAAGCTTACAGAAATCACGGAGTCTGTGGGTTTTGTTCTGCACCCTCTAAACTGCTCATCAATAAGTCTGAACCTGTCATTCAGGATCAGGAATTTCATCACACGCTGATCTGCCATATCCTCCACTATTAAATCATGTGCAGGTCTGTGCCCTTTCATTACTGACAGGGGACACAGAATGACCTTTGCTGAGAGAATAAAGATGGGATTTGTAATTAGAGAGGTAGGAGTCCTTCAGGGTACCCCACTGGGAGTGGCAGAACCTGGGGAATTCATAAATGAGATAAAAGGAAAATGATTCCTGCAGAAGGAAGGGCAGCAAGGATGCTCTGCAGCAGCACTGGAGTGGCAGCACGGGGGCAAGCAGGGCACCACAGCAGTACTGCTGAAGGCAATTGCCACTCCCACTTTGTATGATCATTTTTTTAAGTGATTAGGGCTGGATTTTGTGCACGTTGCTGGAGATGGGAGAGCAGTGCTGCTCGAGCTTGAGATGGTGGAGGAAAAGGCAAAGGCAGCCTGAGGAAGGGAAAGGACTGGAAGGGGAGGGAAGGAGCAGTGACTCCTCAGCAGTTTCACATGGTAACTGACAACCTTTGGGCCACTTCTCACTGAGCATCATCACACAGGGGAATTAAACTGTCTCTAGCAGTGCTCATGGATCAGAAATAACATCCCCTCCCCAGCACCCTCGTGAGGTGCCCACAGTGACAGGGGCAGTGCTGTACAGGCACATCCATCGGAGCCAACACAGAACCACTTTCGCTCTACAGCTCGGGTATGTACCCAGTAATAACCAGCAGTGCTGAACGTCTGCACCTTAGCTGAGTAATTCTGCAACTGAAGAGGACTGCAGGTTCTGTTTCCCTCCTTCCAAAGGTGCCCCCTGTGATCAACAGCAGGCAGTATTAAGGCAGACACTTGGCTGACACAGCCTGCTGCTGTCTCTGCAGGAGCACAAATATTTTTATTAAAAGATTCTGGAAGTGATCATCTCACTTGTGCATTTCTGGTATCTTATTTTTATGAATGATATCCAAAATACTTGAGTCATCTATTTATCTTCATCCGGGATGGATTTTTCTATCATTTTACTGTGTTTTATGAACAAACTGGTCCTACCTAAATATTAGAAGCACTCTAATAACAAGGCTTAAATTACATTGAAAATAAACTTTTTTTTTTAATTTCAAGCTTCTACAAACTGTATACTCTGCAGTTTAGAGAGATGGTTTTGCTCACACCATTTTTTGTGAAATCAAAGGACTGAAATGAATCTGCAATTTTCTTATTGTTTGACTCCAAGTCAAGAACAAGATGCTGCTCAGCTGACCACAAAATCCCGGTAAGTTTCCCTCCATAGTAAGTTTAATGAAGCTCTGGGGAAAGCCAGACAGTCACATCACTGGAAGCACTGAGAAAAGCAAGGTGATTCATTACCTTTCAGCTCAGGTCTTACTCTGAGAGCAGGACATGCAAAAATTCTCCAGCACAAGAAGGGAAGTTAATTTTTTGCTTTTACTGGTATGACCCTTGCACTGCTATGTTTAACTCTGAGCTGAGTAACAGCTGCTTACTTGGGCTCCAGTGAGTGCAAAGTGCAAGACAAGTATGGTTTGGATTCATGTCAGCACTGCACCAAATAAAGTGGAAGTGGCTCTGTAACATTTGACATTTCACATCTTTCTACCTTCATCTACTAAACGTTATCTTTTTCTTAATCTTTAAAACGTTAAAACAAACAAATAAATGCAACCTAAACTATTTTATATTAGAAAGACTAGGAAGACAGTAACCAGACTCCAGTAAAAATACTAGGTTCTGCAAAGTGCCTTTTTTCCCCCCCCACCATTTCCCACTTCCAAACGAATTCTGATGAAGAACAAGTATGTTCTTCCCACATTCTGTTTAACTTTGGCAATTTGTGTATGTTACATTATGACTAAGCAGTGTAAGACTGAAAAGAAAAAAGATAAAAATATCCACTTGAAACAATTGTTTTAATCATGTAATATCCACGTTTCAGCATGAACAGTTCTAGTATTCCATTTCCAAATCTCAAGAGCAGCTTCTGACTCCTGTTTGAGGATGCCAAGTGTAACAGCACTAATATGCTTTAACGAACTAATGAACTTTCCCTGTCGATGCACAAACCCAACTCTCTGGCACCCCACTAAGAGGCGACCACGACTGGGCTGACAGTGGACGTTTGCACAGCAATCCTTTCTTTGCATCTTCTGTTGAGTGTCAGTGAAACAGGCTGCAACTCACACAAAGAAAACGGGCCAGAGGATAAATCCACCACTGCCTTGGCACTGCCTCCTGTCTGTAGCATCAACACTGTGCTGCTTCTTAACCTCTTCTCCCTGTGTGTCAGAGCAGAGCATTCACAGCCAGCTGGGGCAGTGGCAAGGGCAGATGTGAAGCTTGGGAATGTATTTTCCCATCAGGACCAGTTCAGGCCACAGCTGCCTGCCTGGCTGTGTCTCCAGCCTGCTGAGGAGCTTGGCTGTCCTGTCCAGCTGCTGCCCTAGGCTGGCACACTCCACCACAAACCCACGTGCAAATCTTCCACAGCAAACTGCCTTTCTCCCCAGCTCCTCTGCTTGTGCTGCACAAAACCCCAGAACAGCCTCAGAGACTAAGGGCACTCACACACTGACCTCTGGAACCACCAAGGAGTAAAATGAACCTTGTTTTGCAAAATACTCAAAGGAACATCAGTCAGATGGAGAACGTGTGTTCACATGTCAACCAAAGAGCACTTCAGCTGGCAGTATTCTGATGGCTACAGAAAGGAGCAATAGATGAAGGCCAATATAATTAATGCTAATTTAGCACTTGGTGTATGTCTCATTTAATTCAAAACCATTCATGTATAAAGTTGCACCTATTTGTGCCAAAATAGATAGTTACAGGAAAACACTTCAAGTCAACTTTGCATTTTCTGTAAACATTTAATACTTTGTTTTTTAAAACCCCTACATGCACTGAGGATAAACTATGATAATTTGATTCTGTTTGTACAAAGATAATAACTTTAAGTTTTACCTCTATATTAAGTCAACCATATAAACCAAAATTTTATACAAATAAAAATACACCAGGGCTTTCAAGAGCTGTTGAAGTTCCTGTTCTAAATACCAACAGGCAAAAACAGAATAGGTGACAAAATCTAGGAACTGTTTCTCAAACTCCTGCTAAGCTACTTACCTGTTGTGTAGCAGAGGAAATAAAGCAGCCTGAACAATGGAACAGTAATCTCGGTCATTTATTTACAGTTTCTATGGCAAAGTGTTGATGTGAAAGACAAAACTTCCTTTTCTCCAATGCATGAGTGCTGCAGATCACAAGGCACAGCACTTTCCCTTTGAATTCAAGGCTAGCTTTTGACAGTTGAGGACCAATTATTGTTTTAAAATGTTACTAAAATATTATCATCTTATCAGACTTCTTGACCTACATATACTAGATCATTCCTAAAAACTGATGTACCATTACTGAAATTATAAGGAAGTTTGATGCACTGGTTAGATTGTGAGATGAAAATTAGAATAGATCAAAGTCTCTCCCCGTTACTAAAATTAAACACTGTACTTTGAAAAACTCATTAACATTTTGTCTCTCTGGCACTGAAAGGAGTGAACTGACACCCTTTTCCAAATGACCAGGGTCTTTTTTTCTTGTTAAGACTGAAAATACATCATAGTCTTTAAGATTTTTTTTATTACCATCACTCTTCCCTCGATTGGCAAAATGACAAGAAGAGGAATGTACAATTGCAGAAGAAACTGGTACTAGCAGCAGCCAGGGAAATCTGAAGACAGAGCAGTCGCAAAGCCAACCTCGATGACCTGCAGACCCTGCCAGCTTTGCAATGATTCCATTTCCATCACACATTGAGCCAAGATCTGTTATTAATATATGTAATACTTAAAAAATTAAGTACTCTGAAGAGCTGTTGTTGTTACACATTTAAAGGCAATCACTTTTCAGAGCCATACTAGCTGGATGCAGGTTTTCTGATCACACATTTGTCATGTTGCCCACATCCAGCAACACCAAGAAGGTTTATCTGAAAAACCTCAGCACGCCAAAACTCACACACAGAGCAACTCAAACCCAGACATACAGGTATCTGTTTGTGGGAAGTGTGTAGCTGGGTCCCCCCGGGACACGGGAAGACCAGAGTCTGTCTGGGATCTGGGTAACTTTCTGCAGAGCAGTGAGCAGAGAGCTGTTTGATCTGTTGTTGGAACAGTGTGGATAACACCCTAGTGCTTTGGCTGCTGCTGGACAGGGCTGTGCAGCATTCAGGGGGCTTCCCCTTCACTCTGGCCTCACTCCACCAGATAGGCTAGAGGTGGACAAGGAACTGAGAGGGAGATGCAGCCCAGACAGATGGGATATTCCATACTGTGTAACATCTCTCCCAGCAATAAACCTCCTGTGGCAGAAGGGAGGGTTTGGCCATTGCTTGGAAACTTGCTGGTTATTGGTCTACTTGTGGCAGGCAGTGAATGCTTCCCTTGCATCACTTGTTCTTCTTTCCTCTTTCCTTCACTTATTAAATTATCTTTATCTTGAACCACAGGTTTTCTTGCTTTTGCTGTTCCTAGTCTCTCCTCTGGCCATGGAAGGGGCAGACGAGTGAGCAGCTGTGTGGGTGCTTGGCTCTTGGCCATGGTAACTTCAAGATCCCTTCCAGCCCTGTTTTCTGGTAAAAACATAAACACTAGAACCTTCGTGGGGTAAAGAACACTGTACTTGTTGTATTTAAAAGACCAATAAAAAAAGGTATAAAAATAGCAGTGAAAAATGCTACAGAGCAAGCAATAAAATAGGTGCATTTCTGACTAAGAAAGCTTAATAATTCAATTTCTTTTGGGGTTGTATTCTCATTATTTTGATATTAAACCCTTATACACTTCAATAAACCACAGAAATAATTTTCGATTCTTAAGTTAGAAGAAGTAGTTTTTCCACACTGTCCAACAGCTGTGTTGCCAAAGTGCTTCCAAAGTTTTTCTCGGCACCACAGAAACTGACAATTATTTAGTTGAACCAGTCACAGTCCAGATTGTTTTTTCTAGATTCTACTTCCAAATGATGTGTGGCTTCTAGTATCCAAGACAGAAAACATGTCCAACAGACTTCTGAGGAACTGACCATACTTCCCTTGAGATTTCTCCCAAAGGGCTTGACAGAGACAGAAGCTGGAAGTCTCCAACTAGTATCAAAAGTAACAAAAGAATTCTCACTTGAAAAACTAAACTAGAATTCCTGTGTATTCTCCAGGTGGAAATGCTGCCATTCTGAGCAGATTTACAAGGAGATATTCCTAAAGATTTAGGGATTGTAGGCAAATCAGCGTTCTAACATGGATGTACAAAACAAAGTTAAAATGTTTTTTATCTGACTTGGTTTCAGTCTGTAACAAGAACATGGGGTCAATAAAGCTGGAATCCTCCTCAGGAGCTGTGGAAGAAATCCCCTCATACTCAGCTCGTAGAGATGAACACTGAGAACTGTCATTTCCACATCTGCAGAATATTCCCCAGTGCCAAAGGGTTCAGATTCAGCTGCTAAGACCTGCCAGATCACCTGGATTTTATCCGTTCCCATCAGTGCATTTCTAGACACCATGGACAATCACTGAGCAGCTTTCTGTTCATTCTCATCTCTGACACACCCAATTCACACCCTTCTGCTGAGCATGAAATCATTCCAGTGCCCATCATGAGAAAGCCACTGGTATCTTACGTTCAATGTAAGGACTTTTGTAAATTGATTCAGCCAGCAAGCAATTTCTGTTAACAAAAGGCCAGCTTGAACTCCCTGAAAAGAGAAAAAGCCATCAAGAAGGAAGAAAATAACCTTCCTGTCTCCCACATGCAAAAGTCATCAAATCATTCCAATCACTCTCAGAACCAAGAAGGGTTTTCTTTTTTATATGGATAAAAGAGGTGAATGGAAGAATAAACAGAAGAACATAAAGCTCATATCTCCCTAGAGAGACTAATACTGGGAAGAATAATTCCAAGCAGATTTGCCAAAGCCAGGAGAAGCAGAGTGAGCACACACTGGAGGAAGAAGGCTTCATCTAGACCCAAAAGGAACCGCACCCGCGAGTTAATTCAGTTCTTTTCTGCCACCTTTGGCACTGTAATAGCTGAGAAAAGCTGGTAAGGATTGAATAGCACACAGCTTCAGATGATGAATCCTTTGTGGAAGAATCACAGCAACACTGTATACTCACATAAGAGAGAGGATAGAAAGGGACTACACTTCCATAGTGAATGAAGCTAGAACAGAGACACTTAAACAATGCAGATGCACAAGATGGAGCAACAGGAATGGAGTTTTAAATGAGGATGTTGATGTGACAGATGTTTCAGAAACTCAGTGTAATGAAGACTATCAGTGGGAAATTCCTACCAGCACACAAGTTCACAAACCCAAAATACACTGTTAGTGTTGCAGAGTTCTGCTAGATTAAAGGTGCTTACAGGTAAATCAGATTAACTCTGACGACACACACCACGCGCTGAGAGTCCAGGTGTGGCCGAGGCACCGTCACATACCGATGCTGAGGGACACCGCACATCACTAATAAAACACTGCAGATCCTTCTACGTAGACTGCACAGCCGTTATGTTAAAAATATGATTCCAAGACCTCAAAAACTCTTTTAAGTTATACATCACACATGACAGCTTTATTGAGAGCAAATGTCATGTCAGAATACCAATTAAGAAATGAAATAAAGAATGTGAACATAAGATTTTTAAATCACTGGACAAAGATTAGACTCTATTATATTTCTGAAAAACCCTGGAATCAAGTAGCACAGACAGACAAGGGCCCACTGGGGTTCTGGTCAAAGCAGCAAACAGAACTGCCAGCAGAAGCCCCTGGCTTCTTCCCGACAACCACTGGAGGTGGCACAGATCTCACAGAACAAGGAAGGGTTACAAAGTGTGCATTTTTGGATTACAGGACTGGATTCTAAATATTTTAAATAGTAAACAAACAAACAAAAACCCAGAAGTCTTATTTATCCACCACTTTAGCCACAAGTACCAATTTATAAAGAATTCGGAGCCAAATTAATATTATTTAATCTTGCATATTATTTTTAGAGTTCAAAGCTGTAGTCACAAGGCTGTATTTTTTTTTCTTAACATGTTAGCAGATTTCTAGCAGAACTTCAGTCTCCTGCAAAGATATTAATGCCAGCCACTTCCAACACAAGCATCATCTCCAGCACGGACTTCTTACACAGTTCTTCAAAGAGGTTTTAAATATTTAGTAAGAGGTTCAAGAACACTCTCACATTGCCAATTAGTGACAGTGATACCGTTTAAATCTTTGATGATGACAACACTAAAAATAAATAAATTATAGTCCAACTTCGTATCACAATATTGCTAAACTTTCGTTATGCCACAGTGGGTTACATTTGACTGGCACATGCTTGGAATACCATTTTAGTCCTGCACTGCAAAACAGTAATAAAATGGAAGGAAAAAAAAAATCATAAAAGGGCACCAAAATGAAAAATGCCCAGAAAAGTTCCCATCAGTAGAACAACTAAATGCATTCTTTACCCTGGGAGAAAAAACCAAGACAAAGCAAACACGGCAAACACCTTTCAAGTGATCTGTGGGCCACAGACAGTGTCTAACAGAAACCAGGGGTGGCTGCTGAACACACAAGCAGCTGCCAGGTAAATCCAGCAGAAAAGGACTTCACACAACTGCCACGGGACCTTGCACCACTGAAAGGCTGACAGAAGTCAACGTGGCCTTTGACAATAATGGGAAAACAAAAGAGAAAATGAAACAGAAGCAACCAGAAAGGCAAAGAAAGCAGCAAACACATATGGAGTACAAAACACAAAGAGCTCCAGATCACTCGGGGCTGGGAGCAGATGCCAGGAAAGGAGGCTGCTCTACTCCAGCTCTAGTGGCTGCTGTTGGAGGCAAGTAACAGCCCCATGGACTGCTCTGACTCCCTCAGCCTCTCCTCAGTGGACAGGGGCTGGCAGCTGTTGAGGAGGCAGGATCCCAGAGCATCTGCCCTAAGCTGTGCAGTCTGTCAGGGGCACCACAAGCTCTGGCCTCCAGCTCCGGGCGACTGGGGCCCACGGTGAAGGCCGAGGCCCTGCACTGCAGCCTGTGCTCCCTTTCTGTTACTGGGGCTGACAAGCTGACGGGGCTCTGCAGCACTGCACACACCACACAGCTCTGCCCTGTGCTGGCACTACGGGGGAGAGCAGAGTGGCCGGGCTGCGGCCCCTGCTGCTGGGCAGGCCGAGGCAGGGAACGGAGGGTGGCACAAACTGCAGCCAGGCCCAGCAGGACACAAAAGTGATATTATTAATTCTTCCACACTCCCAACCAGACTCCAAATCAGGCTGGCCATTCGGTGAAGGACAAGCCATGAGGCCCGTGGTGTGCGTAATTAAGATGAGGAACAAATAAAGCTGGAAAGCATCGACCCCAGATAATGCTTGTGAGATGCATCACTGCAACTACTACAGCTGAGGAGAATAAAGAGAAAATAAATGACAGAGTTTAACAAATGAAGTATATCCAATAAGCCATAAAATGCTCTTGGGGGTTCATCAAAAGCAAGAAAAATATAACACTATTTGAAGTCAGACTACTTTATGTCTGCTCTAGCTCTCTCCACTATGTGGTAGTAATGTGCCATAACTAAATATATTCTAATTTCACAGAAATATTAGTCTTTAACTCCAGGATTCAGACTGGAAATGCTTTTTGCAACAGTCTGCTATCAGCATATCTAAAAATAAGCTGATTTAGTGGCCATTCTCTGAAAATGACAAAATACATTTCAGCTGATCCAAGCTATTTCCTGAAGTGATTTAACTGTTGCTGAGTTTTTCCTGCCTTATATAGCAAAAATGTATGTATTTGTAAACACAAAAACATTGCAATGAATGCAAGTATTATTTCAGCAACTCAGAAACTTCTTTTATGCTCATTCTGCTTCTATATTAGTAAAGAGTGTAAAGAGATTTTTAGTGTAAATTACACTTCAAAAATATAAATAAAGTATTTTTTTTTATGTTCATAGACAGTCATTTACACTTTCTTTTAAGGAATGCAGTTAAGTAGTTGATAGACAATGTCAAAAACTTGTGTCACTGGGGCCTAGGCAATGAAATACATAAAAGGATCTGGGATTTTCCATTGTAAGAAGTGCTTCACAAAACCAAAACCACGCAGCCTGTTCTGCTGCTGCGGAATTTTGCAACCATTCTTCCTCTCCCCCTACGCTAGAGAGGGCAGTGCAGGGATGTGCTCACATCCATGGGTGCACACACACAACCTTACAATGCTCTGCCTTTTTTACTGAAGGCAAAATAATGCTGGAAAGAAGGACAAAAAATTAATTTCAGCATTTTGTGGAAGTGCTTTCTAACCAAAGAGCAGCAGTTCCTTTTCTTCTGCATTACTGATTATCACACAATTTAGAGGAAATTTTCAGCAATTTTAGCAAAGGTATTAGAACAGTCATGGCACTAACATGTGTAATATCAATTTTCTGCTATTTACATGTAAGGTACCTATTTTTTATACCAAAATACAACCAGGAAATAAGTTTCTTTTATTAAAGTAAATATTTTTTCAGCTTAATATCTTGTTATTTTATGTTTTTCATCTTATAAAACTCTCAGCTGCTTCTCTGGAAAGGGTTTGGTTTGTTTGTTTGCTTGCAGGCACTTCCTGACTGCCTGCACTCATAAACTATGTACTACAATTGCCAGAACATGAATGTTTGGTATCCCTGAACACAGTGTAGGATCTGAAGTACTCAGGAATGTTTTATTACTTATTCCAAAGGGTCAAATGACATTAAAAGGAATCCCAGGAGAGGCAGAAAGTAATCACATCTATTTCACTTTCCCAAGGCTCCAACAGTTAACTGCTGGGTGCCAGTACTGATTTCCAGTCCCATGCGCTCTTCACTGTCTTAAAACACTCATGTTTGGTGAGGTGAAGGTCCAGGGAGGAAGAGGTGCATGAATTCAGGCATGCTCCTCTTCAGAAGCAAGGGACAGATGAGACCATGCTGGCAGCTCTTGAAAAGAACTCGGTTAAGCAGAAAGTAACAGCTTTGGAGTGCAGTCCAGAGGATGGGCAGCACACCCATCCAAAGGCTCACTCATAAATCTCCTACAGCAGGAGGGATCAGGTACAATGATGGCCCTGCCCCATGTTTAAAAGGCATGCCAGGTGTGAAGATGAAATGTAAACCAGCCATGGCAGCCTTTATAACCATAACTACAGGACAGACCCATGGCACAGTGGCACTTACTCTCCTTAAAGACAAACAAGCCAGTCCCTTTGGTACCTTTTTAATGCCAATGCTGCAATCATAGAATCTGCTAGTTGGAAAGGCCCTTAAAGCTCACTGAGTCCAACTGTCAACCTCACATCTAGTAAATATATCATAAATTGCTACTTGCTGTCTATGATTTTAATCTGTTTAAAAGGAAAGACATTTTCTCGTATATTGTATTTCTGAACTAGATTCTGCGACATCGTATTGCCCACCTGACAGGCAGTAAAGAGTATAAATAACTGATTTTTATTTTAAACATGCAGTACAGAATTTGAACTTATACTTAAAACCTATAAACTGCAATCATTTGACCAAAAATGCCATGTATCGCTGCATGATGGAAATGAGAGCATAGTTCAGACTGACTGTTCACAGAGAAAGGGAAAATCTGCATGCACGGTAGAAGCCAAGTTAAATCAGAAAAAAATAGCAAATTTAAGATATGATATGAAATAATGAGAATGCAATCAGTTGGGCATTACAAGGTTTTGAACTCTGATGGTTGCTTTTGCCCCTATACATTGGCCAGCAGTTCTGCATGGAAGGATCAGGAACAAAAGGTGCTTGAAAGACAAAGAGCATCATACTTAGGAACAGCTGCTTCTGCAGCAGAGCAGTGGAGCAGTGTAGACTGACCTCTGGAGGGCTCTTCCAGCCCCATGATTAAACACTCTCCTATACACATATGAATCTGCTTTTTATTGTATTTCCCTCTTCTCTGTGTATGTTTATGTTAAACATAAACTCCTGCACACCTGTCTTCCTCACAAATCTGCCTGCTCGTCTCTTTATATTTAAATTGCTGAATTCTGAACACAATCCCACATTTGTGTGCAAAGAGAAGTATTTTAGAATTGATGCACTAGTATTGCAGTGTGTGTTTTAACACAGTATGTGTTTTAACAGACAAACAGCAAACTGTACTTAAGGGGTTTTTTAGTAGCCAGTGGGAATAACACCGAGATCAACGTCAGTATCTCCCATGGACCAGCCAAGGCTGGGAAACCATGCAATTAACTTGTCCTGTCAGGCTAGAGTTTAATTTCTCTAATCCTCCATGAATGCAATCAGATCACGGGAGCAATGTGCTCTCTGGGAGCCACGGCAGGAGACCACTGCTCTAATCCCCAGGTTAAAAAACATTTAAATAGTCGTATCTTGGATCAAACCTGGAACAGGCATTACAAAAATCTCATCAGGTATTCATAATTATTTTTAAATTCCATTAATTGATTTTTCACCACTGAACATGTTCTGTGGATATTCTAAGGATTTGGGGGTGGAGGGGGTGAAGGAGTTGACAGTAGCCAAGCTCTTTACTCAGTTAACAGAAGCAGACAGATAAGCTGTTCCAGAAGAGAAGTCAGAGAAGACAAATTCATCCGAATCAAACTCCTGCTCCAAGTCATCTTCTGGAAAAATTACTTTCCCTTCAAGGGCTATAGTACTTAAGCTAACTAAATTAAACACTGAATTGGCCAAAGTATCCTCACGTATACAGTTCTACAAACAACTCTGAAAAAACATAGTGTTATATCCAATAAAATGCTGGTTACTGTGGTGTAGGGAAAGTACTACTGCAAATAAATTATCCACCAAATGCAATGCACAACATAGTCAGTGCCCGTGACCCATCTCTGTCCAGTGTCACTGTTAAGAGTGAACTGCCTGGTATATAAATCTAATGCACTTAGCCACTCAGATCTCTCATCCTACCTGACAAGATAAAAAGATGAGACAGATCTACAATAAATCACCAAAAAACAAACAAAACAAATCCAGAAACAGCTCCTCCAAAGACCCTACTCCTTGGTTGTCTGTTGAAGCCTGCCCAAGGTACAGCACAGGAGTAGCTCAACTATCAGAGCCTTGCTTCCTAAATACCTGCTTTTTTTAGTGGTGCCAATTAGCATGTGTGCTCTGGACAAAGTACCTCCTATTGTTGGGACACTGATGTTTTTCTTCCACATGATCTTCTCTACCTAGGAATAACTCAGCCCGTACTGCAGCATTTTGTTTCAGGGGGAAAGTGCCTAAAGAAGCAAAGGCTGTGCTAGAATTCACCTTCTTTCCTCCATATGGCTCTTTTCTTTCACATACATTTGAGCCCTGGACTGCTCAATCAAGTTTACTTGAAAATGTATAGCACCCTGAAAAGATACTTGGCACAAATGCATATATAAATATGATCTCAACAGCATCGTCACATAGGTTTCTTTCCCAATATGAAAGATGACTGAAAATGAGGTGATCTCATGTATTTCAAACTAATTCCAGCAACCTAACTCCTTTATATCCCTTTGGATGGGAGCTGAAGGTGTATGATCTATTCCTGGGTCTCCATGAGGACTTGCAAACATGCCATTGTGGCTGAGGCAATTTAGGACTGCAGAGAATCTAGAGCTACTGAAAATAGTGCCTCAGAGTTTACCCTGAATGCAAAAGGCTTTGTTAGTCTTTAAAACAAGCACAGTGGTAGAAAATGCTGCATGACAGTCCCCATATTTCATATTTTATACACCTGATACAAGCAGCTATACAGTATGAGCAAGAGACCATGGAAGGCTGGATGAGATAACAACATATGCTGGCATTTTAATAAGAAGAAGGATTTTGATGCATATGCTGTAGAACTCCCCAGACACAGAAAGACACAGACATAAGAATGTTCAGTTTCAAAAGAAAAGCTCTGCTGAAAATTATCTTCTAGAACATCTACCTGCTAAATTTGGTTCCTCTGTTCTCACAGACTTTCCAACTGAGGAGCTGCCAGTGCATGGCCTGACAAAATGAAAGCCTGAGTTCACACCCAGAGTAAGAAGGAGATACAAATTTGTTTTAAGTTATTGGCCAAGAAATGTCCTGAGACTGAGATTAGCAATACTATATGCAAAAAACCCCTGGACTTTGCTTCCAGACATGTGCTGATAAGAGCACTCCAGCTCACAGGATGCCAACCCACCTTGCTCCAGGTATTTCTCTTCCGTGTCTTCCGACGTAAGCGCAGCCTCCCCCAAATCCTCATTTGATTATTGCCAACACTTCTCCTAGACAGGGTTTTTCTGTCTCTTTCTGTCTAGGTCTATGGTTTTGACAAACTGTGAAGTTCTGTAAACATTTACTGCAGACTCCTGGAAGCAGTCAGCTCCAAGGAAACAGGCACCAGCCATTCCCTGCCATAAAGATCCTCAAACTCCTACCACCTCCGAGTGTCTTTAAGAAGGATGAGGAGGAACTGCACACAAAAACAAAGCGAGCTCACTGCCAGCTGTCAGAGCAGCTAAGAGAAGTGCACAGGATGCTTAAATCCACTCTGAACTGCAAAATGGACTCCCTGTAAATTCATTTTACTGAATATGATAGGAACTGTTGTAGGGAATTCATTCTAGGAAAGCACAGCCGATTGTACCGAGGCAAATATTATGGGCAAAGGAAAGGCAATGAGTACAAACAAGTGGCACATAAATTAGTTTACAAACCAGGTATCTGAAGAGTCTAAACCCTTTGAATGCACAATGTGTCACTATCCCCTCTGAAAAAGCAGAAACTCAGTCACAAAGGGCAAGAAACCAAGTGAGTCTCTAAGCACAGACCTGCAGTCCCCAGCCCTTTGGTTCAGCAAAGTAAGCAACAGAAGAGGCTATTCCATAAAAACTGCTGCAACTCCAGGGCATCCTCTGAAACACCTTCAGCTGCAATGTAGCTCACAGACAAGAATAAAGGACCGAGTAAAGCACCATGGTATGAAGATCACGTAAGCTTTTCCAGTCACAGTGGCCCTAGCACCTGTCATCATCCTAAAGGGCACTTCCACCTCCAAGAGTATATATCCTCTCGTGCCAAACAAGAAAGAAAAAGTCAAAATTATGCAGATGCACAAGATAAATAAAAATAGAAACGGAAAAAAAATGGAACCAGTGGAAAAAAAAAAAAGAACAGAGACTGCAAGTAAAAAAGGAAAAGAGGCAGCAACTGCTCTGAGAAGAGTTTTGAAAATAGACAGCCAATGGAAGCACAGACCAAAACCAAACTAAAATAATATTTATGCGCTCCTGATTTTCATGCACAAACATGCAGTTCTGAAGGACTGAATCTGAACTGGAACCATCAATCAACCATACATTTTCTTTTTGTGAGTCTAAAGTCTGCACAGAAATGGTCAAGAAAAACATTTAAAGCATCAGATATTCCATAAACATCTTACAGATCAACTAACAATGTTGTTTTTGATTAAGGTCTGAAATCTGCATGGGACAGACATGTTTTCTGAGTTTACTCCATATATTATCTAGGATATCATGGTTTAAGTTACTAGAACTCCAGAAACATCTTCCAGACATTTCTCACTGTTTCACAGCCTTGTGCTCTGCACAAGCAGACGAGAAGCATCTCACGTTTTATTACTCACTCCAGATTTACCAGAAGGCTTCATATTGAAAACCAGGCTCCTCTGCAACCAGATTCAAACTGCTGTGAACTACTGAACTAAGCAGGCAGGATAAGTATGTATGAAGATGAGTGTTTTTTCCCAGATGGATTAAAACAGTAATATTTAAAATACATACAGACCACATCACTTTAAATGCAGAGTTCTGAGATTTTTCCACTCGTCACATTCAAATGACAACAGCAAGTTGTAGTGATCGGTTCTTGGCAGCTAAGCAGATTACTGTTCACATCTGCAAAATGGCATTCATCAATAATAACAGAAAGTTGAATCATTTTAGATTCCAAAATGCTGCCATTTCTGCAGAAACTAAGAGCCTGGACTTAGGCATTCATGAAATGCAATCCAAAAGGTATTCCTGATCTCACACTTGTGGATGTTAATGCACCAGGAATCCCTAGGCAGCATGGTCCCCAGAGAGGCAGAAGGCCATGTACAACCAGCCCGTGCACTACAGAGCAGGCACAACAGGCACCACCAACACCCTTCTTGGGCTACCACAGAACAGCATAATACCAGACCTGTAAAAAATCACTGGCCAATCCAAGCAGTGTTAACCCCAAGCTGAGCTGCCCCCTGCCTATTGTTATGATTTCTTTAACACAGCAACGCCCACGCCCAGCAGGGCTGCCTGAACAGGAAGGGTGGGGGGAGGCTGTCAGGCTGCCCTGGCTTTCCCCTCAGCTTTCACAGCACGGCCCAGGAGATGCTCACACACACCACTGCTCTTGAATCTCCACACGTGGCTCTCCACCACCCATCCAGAACCACAGAGGTACCAGCAGAACAGGGGCTGGACAGTGTCAGAACCAGCATGGGAAGTTTCTGTTGTGTGAGGTGAAGGCATGAGGATCGTGTGTTTGAGCTGCCTGCTTTAGTTCAGTGCTGTGCTGCTATCTTGATTTTGGCACGGGGAATTCTTTTTTTGTCAACATGACTGAGTTTGTAAAGATTAGGTGACAGATGTATATTTTAATGGCAACCTTTAGATGCACAGAATCAAGGGGTAGGATGCATCGGGTCCTGCGGGGAGGCTACAGGGATGGCTTCTGTGAGAAGCTGCTAGAATAGAAGCTTCTTTTGTGTCTGACAGCCACTGCCAGGTGGCTCCAGGATGGACCTGCCGCTGGCCAAGGCCAAGCCCATCAGCAACAGTGGTCATGCCTCTGTGGAAACATATTTAAGAAGGGAGAAAAATCTGCAAAGAAAATGGGAGCCAGAGAGAGAGGAGCAAGAATACAGGGGAGGGACAACTCTGCAGACACCAAGGTGAGGGGAGGAGGGGCTCCAGCTGCCAGAGCAGAGGTGAAGACCATGGTGAGGAAGGCTGTACCCCTGCCCACGCAGGTCAGCAGTGGAGCACATAACCACCTGCAGCCCATGGAGGACCCCACGCCACAGCAGGTGGTTGCCCAAAGGACACTGTGACCCCCTGGGAAGCCTACACTGGAACAGGTTCCTGGAAGGATCTGTGGCTCTCTGGAGAAGGAAGAGGCCACTGCAGCAGGTCTGCTGGCAGGAGCTGTGATCCTGAGGGGGCCTCAGGCTGCAGCAGTGTGCTCATGAAGGACTACACCCTGTGGAAGGGATCCACACTGGGGCAGTTCACCAGGAACTGCAGTCTGTGGGACAGACTCGAGTTGGAGAAGTTTATGGAGGACTGTCTGCAGATGGGTGATCCCACACTGGAGCAGGGGAAGAGTGTGAGGAGTCCTTCCTCTGAGGATGAGGGAGCAGCAGAGACAACAAGTGATAAACTGATCACAACCTGCATTCCCTGTCCCCCTGTGCCACTGCTGAAGGGGGAGGTAGATAAAATCAGGAGCAAAGTGAAGCCCAGGAAGAAGGGACAGGTGGGGGGAAGGTGTTTTGAAGCTTTGGTTTTATTCCTCATTGTCCTACTCTAATTTGATTGGTAATAAATTAAACTAATTTCCACAAGTTGAGTCTGTTTTGCCCATGGCAGTAACTGCCAAGTGCTCTCCCTGGACTTACCTCGACCCACTAACTTTCATCTTATTTTCTGTTCCCTGTCCATATGAGGAGGAGAGTGAAAGAGAGGTTTTGGTGGCACCTGGCAGTCAGTCAGGGTCAATCTACCACAGATGATTTTGGAGGCATATAAGTATTTAAGAAGACATCAAGCGTAGCTTGCTTTTGTTCTAGCTGATCTTGATTAAACTCTGCTCTCAAGTACTTGAAGTTGTGCTTCATTTTACAGCTAGTCCATCTATAACACCAATGAAGTGATTTCCCTGACTGCCATCAGCCTTTTCACTAGAGCTGGAGCAGCTAACCCAAGACAAAGCACCATCTCAGGAATTGTGAATTTAAGAAGAGAGAACAACTGTATCTGTATAAATGACTGCATTAAAAACAAAGCACTCCCATTCCTTTTTCCCAATCTACATTCTACCACTCATGCTCCCCCTGCTTTTCAAGCTGAAACAGTAGCATTCAGAATATGCAGAGCTAAGTATAAACATGTTTCTGTAGGTGAAATCCAGCCTCCTCTTCAACGAGCTGTCACTTTTAACAAGAATGCTCCCTGTTTCACCTTCTTCCCTCTCCAGCCCCAGCAGACCCCGAGTCTCTCATCACCTGCTGTGTGCCTGTCACACACACAAGCCAATGCAGCCACAGAATCCCCCTGCACAGGTGCATCCCAAGTGCCAAGGATACTGTGCAATCCACTCTTCCCCTGCCAGGCTGGTGCCCATGTTGTCTTGGCACTCCAGCCAGTTTCTCTCCCCTCCTCCAGCAGGAGTTCGAGCCTTCTGCTTTAATAACCCTCAAAACACGATGCCCTGCAACCCCCGAGCATGGGTGTGTGTAAAGCCATCCTCTTACTGCTGTCCACTTCTGACAAAGGAAAAAACGAGTTCCCTCAGCACGGGGTGGGGGGAAGGCGGCAAAAAAAGCCGCCTACCCTTTGGTGGAGAGCCAGGGCTCCGAGGGCCACATCTACCGCCCGTGTCACCGAGACATAGCCAGGACCCCGGCGGGGAGGAGCAAGTGCGCTTACCTTAATGATGCTGCTCCTCCGCGGGATGCCGGGTTTGCCTTCTCGCGGCTGACCGGTGGAAAATCCTTTCTCTTTGCTGCTGCTCTCGGGGCTCGCCGGAGGAGCTGATCCCGCTTCTTCGCCGGCCCCCGCCAGGGCGCAGTCCCCGTTGGAGACCCGGCCGCCCGCACTGTCGAAGCGGGATCTCCCGCCGCCGCCGCCGCCTCCGCCTTCCCCGTCTCCCGCCTTGAAGGAGACCTTCCCCTGGAGCGGCCCCGGGGAGGACGGGAGCCCCCCGCCGCCGGTGCCGCCAAACTCCGCCATCAGCCTCCCCTGCAGCAGAAGCGCCGCTGCCCCCTCCCCTGCTGCCGCCGCTCGCCGCCTCCTTCCGCTTTCTGCGTAGTTACGATCGGGGGATTTTGAGCAAAAGTCTCTCCCCTCCGCACATTGGGCAGCCGAGGCCGCGCAGCTCCAGCAGGGGGGACGAACGTCTCGCCGAGCACCGGCCCTTCGGCACCTGGGGAAGGCAGAGAAACGAACGTGACGGGCAGCGCTGACACGGGGCGGCGGAGGGCGGGGAGCGGCACCCGCGCCGCGCTCCCCTGCGTGCACACACAGACACACACACACACACACACACACACACACAGACACACAGACACGGCCGGACAGACAGACGCGCGTGGGAGGGGCCGCGTGAGGGCTCCGCGCCAGGCACACGCGCGACCCGGCGGGTCTGGCGCAGCGCAGCGCGCGGCAGGGGCAGCGCGGGAACACAGAGCCCTCAGCCCCGCCGCGGGGGAGAGGGACCCGCCGGCCCGCCCCGGCT
>JANHGL010023405.1:23094-34116 GCA_024611195.1 Ceyx melanurus | reverse complement strand
GCCCACTTTCCAAGGGACCGGCATTTCCCCCCTCCCCCCTCGTACCTAGTTTAAAGCTCTGTCTATGAGCCCAGCCAGTTTTTGATTTGTTTTGTTTTGGTTTATCTAACATAATATTAACATTTTACACATTATTATTTTGTGTACAGCTTCCAAGTACTGTATTTCCATGGGAAAAGTATAGAAAGGTAGCTGCAGAGATCTCATTTTAATGAAATCCCTTGATTTCACTGATTGCACCACTAAGATTGCAATAGACTGACTTCAGAGAAGAGGACAGGGGCAACAGTATTACTGTTATTTTCCATTCCCAGAAGGAACTGTTTCTAGAGTGTGGGGATAAGAGAGAAAGATCTCCAGAGTCCTAAAAGGCAGAGTACATGCCAAACCTGTTTTCATCCCTGCTGAGCACAGTCAGAAGATACCTACCAGGAAGACACATTGTATAATATGAAACACCAACTACCAGCTGCTCAGTGGTGAATCAGAGGCAGATACAGTGTGATTACTACAGTAACCAGGAATTTTTCCTCCCCTCCTTTCTGTGCCTTGGGCTTTTCATCAGGCATTTACCTGAAAGCTCGACTTCATAATATCTTCAATATACAATCAAACTACCCTGTTGGGAAATTACTTCTGTGAGGAATAATATCTTCCAAAAGATGGAAATCAGGAAAGCTTTGTTGGGCCACCAACAAACAACAGGTAGATCTGGTTTTGGAGACCTAACAGCTCTTTTTAGGAAAAGAATTAACAAACGTGGTCTTCCTTTTAATTTTACAAAAGGGTAGAAGGACTATTATAATCTACTTTATTACATCCACTTAGATTAGTAGTAGTCATATGAACTCCAATATGTATTTATTTGTGTAATCTTTTCGTTGTCATTCTAGGATACTCTTGTTGAACCTCATGAGGTTCACCTGGGCCCACCTCTCCAGTCTGTCCAGGCCCCGCTGGATAACATCCTGTCCCTCTGGTGTATTGACAGCACCACTCAGCTTGGTGTCATCTGCCAACTTGCTGATGGTGCCTCAATCCCACTGTCTATATCATTGTTAAAAATGTTAACCAACACAGGCCCCACCATGGACCCCTGAGGGATACCATTTGTCACTGTTCTCCATCTGGATTTTGAGCCATTGACCACTACACTCTGGATGTGGCCATCCAACCAATTCCTTATCCACTGATCTGTCCACCCATCAAATCCATATCTCTCCAGCTTGGTGAGTAGGATGTTGTGGGGACCGTGTCAAAGGCCTTGCAGAATTCCAGATAGATCTCACATCCATAGGCCGTCCATTATCCAATGATAAGCATGATATGTCTTTGTAAAGCACCATGAAAATTGCTTCACCACTTGTAAAGTTCACTGAGATGTAGTATAGCTGACATTGTATATGCAGCCTCTGAAGTCACAACCTTCTATGAAAAGGAAAACCTCATCTTTGTCCCAGAATTCCTCTTTTCATCTGGGATAATGATACCTTTTGTTTTCACAGTCTGCCTTTCTGATACCTCTCTCATTTACTGGACTATATACTAAGGCAGAGTTTCATTTGTATTGCTCTTGTTGGACAAGAAAACAATCTCAGCTTCCTTCTGCTATGAATGAAGATCAAAATCAAGAAAATGCATTCATCGTTTATAACCTAATGCTGCATTTTATAACCTTGGAGCACTAAAACAAATGCAGCATTACGAAACACATCAGTCTACCCTTCCCACTAAACAATACGAGATTTCTTTTTCTTTTCAAACACTAGCAGGTAGAAAATTTATGTATATAGAACATTACTTGACATATCCACAGAGACCAAAGCAACTACACATTTTTTTCTTATCTCAAAATCACTACAGAAAAAAAAATCAGCAGTTAAAAATAAAATATATAAAGATTTTTAAGTTTGATGCAGAAAAAAATAGAGGTTGGTTCAAAGGAGGCTGAGAATAAAGATTTCCATACTTAAGGTCTTATTCTGCTACTGCTTGAAAAGGGGTAAGAGAAGGCTAACCTTTCATGTATTTCTCTAATTTCTTGCATGTAATTCTCCCCATTTTCAAAGCTACATCCAAGACATTTACTTCCTTGACAAAGCCTTAGTCTAGATATCTAATAATAAAAACTGCTATATTAAGGAGAACTTTCATTTTTGCACCTGGGCCGTAACAATCCCCACTATTGATACAGGCTGGGGGATGAGGTGATAGCTCCTGGATCTGTTCCTGGGCGACTTGGTCTAGGTGATCCTGCTCAGGCAGGGGGGTTGGACTAGATGATCTCCTAGGTCCCTTCCAACCTCTAATATCTATGAATCTATGAATCTATGAATCTATGAATCTATGAATCTATGAATCTATGATAGAGACCAGCCCTGTAGAAAAGGACTTGGGCCTGCTGATAGATGAGAAGCTGGACATGAGCCAGCAGTGTGCAATTGCAGCCCAGAATTCCAATGGCATCCTGGGCTGCAGCAAGAGAAGTGTGGCCAGCAGCTGGAGAGAGGTGATTCTGACCCTCTACTCTGTTCTGCTGAGACCTCCCCTGGAATATTGCATCCAGTTCTGGAGTCCTCAGCACAGGAGGGACGTGGAGCTGATGGAGTGGGGCCAGAGGAGGCCACAGAGATGATCAGGGGGCTGGAACACCGCTGCTACAAAGATATGCTGAGGGAGCTGGGATTGTTCAGTCTGGAGAAGAGTAGGCTCTTGGAAGACCTAATAGCCACCTTCCAATACCTGAAGGGAGCTTATAAAAAGACTGGAGAGGGGCTGTTTATAAAGGCCTGTAGTGAAAGGACAAGGGACAATGGTTTTAAATTAGAAAGGAGTGGGTTTAGATTAGAAATAAGGAAGAAGTTCTTTACCACGAGAGTGGTGGACACTGGAACAGGTTGCCCAGGGAGGTTGGTTGAGCCCCTATCCCTGGAGACATCCCTGGGCTTGACAAGGCTCTGAGCAACCTGCTCTAGTTGAAGGTGTCCTTGCTCTAAGCAGTGGGGTTGGACTAAATGACCTCTAGAGGTCCCTTTCAACTCAGACATTTCTATGACTCTATGATTCTATGATATGTATAACAAGGTTATAGTCATGGTGCTTAAAGCAAGGGAGGGAGCGTCATTAATGGGAACAAGTGCATCTATGACAGGCACAGGAAATACTGATCAGCTAGCTCTCTCTTCTAAAAGGATTAACCTGACTTCCTGCATTTTGATTTAGAAATGGACGTGGCAGTGATTTGTTACGCAGACACATTTTTTACTGAACTTTAGCAAGAAGAAAAAAAAAATTAGGAATTTCTATTCTTTACATCATAGTAAATGGTAGGAATATATGTATCATAAATCTGTTTTTCTTGATATTCATAGAAACAAAATGTTTTAAAATAATTGCATATTATTTTCAAGCAAATTCTATTTTGCAAACACTATATTTAAGGATGATTTTTTGATCAAAACTATTATTTTGTGAAATTCTCAGATCATTTGTGCTTTTGTATGGTTCTTTGCTCCAATGGAAACTTTCATAAAAATGGGCATGGGAACTTAATTTTCAAAATGAACATGCTCACTGAATTCTGACAGGAAAGAATAAGAGGAAATTAGTTGAGATTTTAGGGATTTTTTTTCTGGATTTTACTGCTATTATTAAATATTATTAACTATGAAGTAACACCAGGAGTAATAGAAATGAAATCAGAATATGATGCAAAGTTATATTTTTCTGGATTTTTTCCAAGTCATGAAGAGTGTTTGTTTCAAGTCTTCACTGATGCAATTAGCACTTGATTCTCATTTAGAATTTTCAGAATATTAATACAAGAGCAGACACTTATTTTTATAGATATTTGTAATCCATCTACACTTACTACCTTCTCGGTAATTAATCACCTAAAGTGGAGGACAGATGTACAAAATCCACGTAATTTTGTCATGTCTTTGCTGCAAACAATTGCAAAATAACTGTTACAAATAAAAATAAGGGTATATTTTTGCAAGTGGGCTTGCTATTCAGTCTTGTGAGTAACCTCAAAGATTAATAATAGGGTTGATATATATCTGTCATAATTAGCATATCATTTTTCCTCTTTACCTGTATTCTTCTCATGTTATTTTTTAATGTGTTTATACTCCGTTCAGTGTCTTGGTAGACAAAATGCATGAAATAACACTTATTTACTTTGGATGTACTTAAAAATAAGCTGGAAACCTCCCTTTTCAAGTCAATGTTTTCAATTAGAAACCCTTGAGAAGAACAATGAATTAATTTTGTAATGTCTTTATTTATAGAGATATGATAAAATATACATCAAAAAGGAAAACTTTAAAGTTAAAATGCACACTGAGAAAAAATGAAAAATATAAGGGGCAAATAGAGAGAAGTCAGATTGATCTCTTTTGCTTTCTTTTGTAAATGACAATATGTTCTTCATGCCTGTCTCTAAATACATCCTTTGAATTATATCCTATTTTTGTGCAGTGTTGCCTGAAAAAATTACTTCTACCATGACTGTAAAATTATGAGAAGATTTGACATAATAAGTTGATTGTAGGAATAGAAATAGGGTGTCCCTTCCTGCAGTCACTTTAACTTACAGTTGCACTTTTTAAGTTATACTTGCAAACTATTTTGCCTTGCTAGAACGTGCCTTTTTCACTTTTTGAGAAATGTAATCTGTCTGGAAAACAGCAGCAGCCTGTAAAAAGTACTTTTCACTGCTAGTTAATGGTACAAGGTTTTTTTCCAACCCAAGTAGTTAAAGGATTTCACTGGGCAGTATTTGTAGTCTTAAAGTCACAGCTGTAATTCAGACATCTGCTGCTTTGTATTGTCTATACAATATAAACCTGCTTACCTGGGAATGAAGTTTGTAAGACACAAGGAGACTATTACACTTCGAAATATTGGACTTTGAGAGCTGGAGCTGATAAAGATGTTTTCTTAGCGAGGTTCTTCTGAAGGGTGTGCTGAACTGGGAGGATTGTTATGGGACATTATTGGATAATAATAATGTCCCATAATATAATAATAATAATATGTAAAATATTATTTGAACATTGTTTCTTTTAGAGCTGACAAACAGGTTTGTCAGATCACTTCTTGGCAGCCTCTTCTCCCTTGAAGACTGTTCCTATAGTGCCTTTGGTAACTGTTCACCTGCTGGTTCATATTCACAGAACCAAGATACTTCAGCCATACTTGAATATGAGTTTGTCAAAGAGCCTTAGTTTACTGACTGGAGAGTTTTTTGCCTTGCATGAGATTAAACTCAATACACAGTCACAAGTGTCCACAAGTGGAGGAGCAAACTAGTGCCCTGAACTAATGTAAAGGCCAGAATCACTAACTGCCTAATTTGAATAAACCACCCCATATGTGTGAACAGCTGGATAAAACAAAGCAGCAGCTGCCCAGAAGCTGTTTTTCAAGGAATAAACTGTAAAATTTCTCCCTAAAGTTGTTTATTTCTGTTTGGTTTTTTGATTGTTAGTTTGTGGGATTTGTTTGTTTGTTTGTTTTCTTTCTGAAATTTTGGGTAATCATCTGATCTTTCTGCACTAGAACTATTTTCTTTCTTTTATACTTTTCTGTTGGGGAGCATGTTTTTCCAGCAAGTAATTCTTATGACTCATCCTGATATTCTTTAAGGTAAAAAATACCTGTGCAGTCCAAGGCCTATAAACACCCCCTGCTGAATTGAATCTGGGCACCTGTTCAACCTTTGCTAACCTGAGCAGCAGCTTCTCATCCTCTCCACATGCTGTTTACACAAGTCATAAATGATACTATGGAGAAACCCAAGGAACAGGAAAAGCACAAAGAAAGCTTAAGTTGAGATTTGTGATTCGTTGGCGCTTAATAAAGAAGAACTGGGAGTGTGCTGTGCTGACATATTGGGGTTGGGATTCTGTCCATTCATTAATTTCACATCAAATGTTCTTATCAGTGCATTCTGGATCTTAACTACCACATAAATTATGAGCTTTGGAGCCTAATTATGTCAAGTAAGAAATACCAAACAAACTTCAACTGACGTTTATACAATTTGAATGATTGAATAATCTTTTTCATTTAAAACCACAACCACAGCATTGCAAATAATGTGCTGTGCCACTCAGCTCTGCCACTAAGCTAACATTAATTTCTATGGTGGTCTTCTTGTCGATGTCAAGCAGCCTTAAAGAAATAAATTCTACTTCCTTTTACCAGAAAGACTGGCTGCAAAACATTGTAAATGAAAAAAAAATATATTTCGGAAAGAGTGTGTAGAGTTCAGATTTAAATATCTGGAAAAATTCTGCCCAAAAAAGCACAAGAGGAAAAGAAAAAGAAGGGAAATCTGGAATACTTTCAATAGAAATAAATTCAGGTGAAAAAAAACTACATGAGTTAGATTCATGATAATGCTTAGGTCTTTGAGGATAAAAATATTCAATCACCAAAGAGCAATGTAAAAAGTGTAAAGACCAGGTTAAAGAAGAAAATGTGTTCTTTGTAGAAGCATAGATGAGCTGCTGTATGTGATTTATCCCTAGGAACATCACACAAATAGTCATGAAAGATATGAATAATCAATGCTGTTATCAACAGAAGTTAAAAAAAAGAGAGATTTCCCTCTCTGCATTCTTTGCTCTTCTAACAGTAAGATGTATTCTACAGACATAAGATGGCTGACTTCTCTGGCACTTCAGCTTTTAGGATGCTTTAGATGCATCTGAAATTAAAAGTATGGGCTTATTAAGCTTGTTCTATTTTTGTCGAGAGTTCAGATAAGATTTTTAAACAAATGTTATAAAGGAAGATGTTTTTAATCAGTCTAATTATTTTCTGTCATCAGTTTGAACTTCGTAGAACTAGTGTGGCATTTCTGGTGTTTCAGACTCTTAGCTAATATTCATCATCAACTTGATTAAATATCTACCAATATGTAATAGCAGTAGTATAATTCTAATTTGAATTCTAAATTGAATTTTTAAATGAAGTCAGATCTAACCAGTAAAAAAAAAAGTGATGTAGGGTCACATAAAGTCTCAGTGATTACAATAAAACTACTAATTTGCTTGGAATGAAACGTCTGCACACCTGTTTTTATCAGTGAAAGTGAAAATTACCTTCTTATAATTGTTAACACATTCACTTTTAGTACAGAATATAAGGGTAACAGAAACCTCAAACTCATTCATGCAGTTGTACTTGACTAGCTGTTATAGGATTTCAAAATTACTGAAATTGTGGATATCACATTCACAGTCGATGAAAAGTGCAAGACTGTGAATTAAGATAAACTGACTGAAAAACTTCAGTGTACTGGAGATAGAATGATTCACATAGCCTGAAGTTTTTCTATGTTTCACTAATAGTGTTCTCAGTATAGTATAGCTTAACAGGCTAAGGATTTTATATATATCTATTTTTTCCCCCCTACTGGAATAGAAACTTAAAGCAGAAAACAATTCCATGTGAGAAATCTGAATTATTTGTAACAGCCATAACATGAATTATGGTGATATTGCATGAATATGTGTTCTAAGTGATCTAGACAATAGAAAAAAAATCAGAATTATCAATGTGTGAATAAATAATGGGATTTATTTTTTTTTAATTATCCTTTAAAAAAGTACATAGCCTGAATCAACCTGCCTTTAGTATTATAGAACAATTATTTTTGCCTCCACAGCTGTAATCAAGAAGGTGTACTAGGATATTCAGTAATTGGTTTTGGTTGTGTTTTTTAAGGAAAAAAAAAATAAATCATCTTCTGTATCAAAGGAGCTGGGTAATGTTCATCCTTTCCTAACTTTTACAGGTTTTGCACAATCTGTGGGTTAATAAACAGAAGTTCAAATTCCCATAGTAAATAATGCACCTTTATATTAAGGATATAATCAGAAAGTCCTGCCTGTGTGTGGGATGGTTGAAAAAGAGAAGATATTTGTTTGGTCCATAGGAAATGTTTCTCAGAGGCTCTGGAAATATCTCTAGAAGATTTTGGACAGGATGGGGAGTGGATAAGGATCAGAGGTTCCTATCTGGTGGAAAAAAAGTAGGCTGATACTGATGATTTTGTTTTGTCCCTAGACATGTCAGCAGAGGACATAGGTTCCTATTGGCTATCCTGGCTCCCTGTTTCATGTGAAAATTAATCCTTGTGAAAATTAATCCTAGACAAATCCAGGGCTAAGAAAAAGTTTCTGACAACCTAGGAAAGTATATTGAAAACAAATGTGTTTAAGAAATTGTGGCCAGCCACAGAGGTTAATATCCAAGTTAAAAAGTTGAAGAAAAGATAAAAGTAAAACAGCTTAATGGATTGGAAATTGATTGAAGAAAAATCAAAACAAAACAAAACAAACAAACAAACAAAAAAACCCAGTTATCTTAAACACAGCTTTGGAGGGAGCTTGGTATTAGGTATTCAGTGAAAGCCCTGTTTCAATAAATCACATATGTGACTGGAAAATTCAGTTTATAAAAGGTGAAGGTGAACATAAGACATTGGAAAACATGTATCTGTTTGGGTGTATATTTTTATTCAGAGGATTTTTGCAAAACACTAGCTAAATATATTCAGAAGGGAGCTTTCAGAGGAACTGCTTCATGATCTTAAGTCTGTGTACTGTCGTGATTCATGCAGTTCTTGGGGGATGTGTTTCATGATGTTTAAGATTGGAATTGATAAGAAAAATCCTATTACTGTGTAGGATCAGAGTAAGCCTAGTAATTATATAAGCACTAATCCAATTAGTTTAGAAGTTCTTAAGACTTTCCACCAACATTTCCATCAGCCTCCATAGAACTGCCATTAGAGACCACTGATGCTCCATTTTAGCTTCCCAAGAGTGAGACAATTTAAGTACAGTTATGGTAGTGTTTTATATGTTACACTCCATGAAACTTAAAATGCTTATTTTGTTTTCTGTACATTACCATTAGTGTATTATCTATCCAGACCTGTTCCATCTTGTTAGTCTACATGTTACAGTGACAATAGATCAGCAAATACTATGACAAGCCACAGGTTCTTTTGATTCACAAATTTTTCTCCAGTCTTAACTTCCCTCAGAGTTGTCAAGAACAAGAGAAATAATTAGTTCTTCTGAATGGCACCACTTCTAACTGAGATTACCAATCAAAGGCACAATACTGGAAAAGGAAGGAAAAATGGGATTGAGACTGAGATGACTTTTGCTGTCAGACCTTCCAGCCAATTAGTTGGTTAGGCAGGAGAAACAAACCTCAAACACATAGATTTTAGTATGAAGACTTTGGGATCATTATAGTTAAAAACAGTGTTGCAATAGACATGAATATAATGCTTCTGGGATACGTTGGTGATTCTTACCAGTGTAATGTAGATGCTTACCTTCCTCTGAGCTAGCACGAGGACTTCTGAAGCAGTGTTGCATTGTGCAGTCTAGAAATGTTAGAGAGCCCTGTACATCTGTGTCCTACAGCAGCTCACATAACAGAAGGGCGGTGCCTCCAAGTCAACTAGTGTTCATGTATCTTTCAGTATCTGTCAGTAATTTAATTACAAACTTGAGCAGCACACAAATATAGGTGAAACTGTTGTGGGTGTCTGCTGCAGACCACCGAAGGAGGGCTTCTTCAAATAAGGAAGAAGATGTTGACAAGATCTTTTATAGGCAGCTGGAATTAGCCCCAAGATCCCATGCTAGGTGATCATGGGTGACTTCAGTCCTCCTGATACTTGTTGGAAAGTCTACAAAGCAAGGCATACTCAGTCCAGAAGGCTCTTGCAATGCACCAATGCTAACTTCCTGATGCAGGTTTTGAAAGCACCAACATGGAAGGGAATGCTGATGGATCTTGCATTAATAAACAAAGAAGGTTGGTTGAGGGGTGTGAAGACTGGCAGCAGCCTTGGTGGTAGTGATCACAACATGGTAGAGTTCATCATCATACAAGGAAGCAACAAAGAAATAAGTAGGATTGCAACCCTGGACTTCAGGAGGGCTAACTTAGTGCTCTTCAATGACCTACCTGGAGGAATCCCTTGGGCTACAAGTTAGAGGGCCCAAGAAAGCTGGTTGATATTCAAACATTACTTCCTCCAAGCTCAAGACAGGTGCATTCCTCTGAGTAAAAAATAAGCAGAGGAGGCAGGAGACCATCATGGATGAGGAAGGAGCTGCTGAAAAAACTCAAGTGGAAAAATGAAGCTCTTAGCATGTGGAAAAAGGGACTGATCCCTTGGGAGTGCTGTCAGGGTTTGTAGGGGTGAAAGAAGGAAGGCCAAGGCCCTCTTGGAATGAATTCTGGCAAAGGAAGTAAAGGAGAACAAGAAGGGTTTCTTCAAATACATAATTGGTTAAAGGAAGACTAGGGAAAATGTGGGCACAATGCTGAATGATGCAGGATCGCTGGTGACAGGGGATGTGGAAAAGGCAAAGTTGCTGCCTTCTTTGCTTCAGTCTTCAATTCATTGGGTTAGAAATCAATTGCATAATCTGAACACACACAAATCCGTGGGCCCTGATGGCGTTCATTCTCGAGTGTAAGGGAGTTGGCTGATGTTATTGCTCTACCATTCTCCATCTTTTTTGAAAGATCATGGAGAACAGGTGAGATGCCTGAGGACTGGAGGAAAGACAAAGTCACTCCAGTCTTCAAAAAAGGCACATTGTGAGAGTGACAAAGCCCTGGCACAGGCTGCCCAGAGAGGTTGTGGAGTTTCCTTCTTTGGAGACTTTCAAGACCCTTCTGGATCTGTTCCTCTGTAGCATGCCCTAGGTGTTCCTCTGTTGGCAGGGGTTTGGACTTGATGATATCCAGAGGTCCCTTCCACCCCTTACCATTCTATGATTTTATGAAAATAGTACTGCTTTCAAATAAGAATCTGAATCAGTGTAACCAAATCCTACTGTCAACCTATTAAATACAACTATAAATTAAAATGTCAGGACTTTGCAACTTCTTGTCTCTAATTATTAATGTTCTGGATACTTTCAGAATAGTATCTGTCTTGTCATTTAAAGTAACAAAATGTATTATATC